>JAQIXT010001965.1:0-12820 GCA_034700445.1 Stenotaenia linearis
ATCACAATCACACTCGATTCTTCCGTAAAATAATCTAATCAAAAAATTTTAAGTAATTAAAATCCTTAATTCATTCAGATGGCACAAGCAAGAGCAAAAAATCGTTGCCATTTTGTTGTTGATACTACTACCAATAAGCACAATCATTCTAATAATTCTCATAGTACATCACTCGCACGAAGTGCCGGAAAAAGCAGTTGAAAAGATAACCGAACTAGTAACAACGGAAAATATAACTTTCCCAAGTGAACTTTTATTCAACGATACTGAATCGATTACTGAAACCACAAATTTAAATGTGACTACATAGAAAAATTAAATAATAAGTGTTGGTTAGTTACCATTGTTTGCTAAAATTCGAAACGGAATGTAAACTTTAAATGTAAATAAGGATGGTGAGAAAGAATAAAGTTTGTGTTATTGGTGATGCAGAAGCTGGAGCTTCGAATGCTTTTGGTCATTCGCACGACCACTGTACGGATTATAAAGTTATAACGGGTGCAATTCACAGGAATGGGTGAGTGAATGGAAATTAGATTTTTTACAAGTTTATAATTTCAAATTTCAGAACCCTAGGATGGTGTTTGCTCGTTAGTACCTTTGTGCTCGTTCTTGTTATGTTGGCATTGATAATAGGTCTGCTTTACGTACTCTATGCCAACTGGTTGTGGGAAGAAGTAGTTGATTCAACCACCGAGTTCCTGGATCTTGAAGATAATGTCATTGAGAATTGTTCAGACCCTGAGAAATAAAATGTTTAAAATGCAAATGTGTTTTTCTTTACTTATTGATTTCACACTTAAAAATTTAAATAATTGAGTTGTAACTAAAGTAGGTATAAAGCATTATTCTGCCACCAGTTTAAATTGCCCATTAAGTATTGGCTTCTTTCCAAAATGGAGGAAATTAAGACAGAACCTCTAACTTATTGCTCGAAATGTTCCATTTGTAAAGAACTCGATCGTTCGCCTGAGAAAACGTATTTAGTTTCTTTTTTCTTTCTTTTTTAACTTCAATTTTAAAGTAAATTGTGTTTTTCATTAGAATTAGCATTCAATGTTTTCAATGGATGTTTGGGATTTTAGTTGTGGTCGTTTTCATCTTAACCGTTACTGTTTTGGGGTTCCTCGCTTGGTTTTGGATCGGAAATCGAGAATCTGATTCACAAATGTTCTTTCACATCAACTCAACCACAGAGTTTTTGATAAACCCCAAACCATTAAATCCGAAACACAAGAATCCACAACTAACTCACTCAAGTTAGCACACAAAACGTTTACCAAACAAAACTACAACTTACATTTATAGACGGACTCGCATTCGTTCCTCTTCATTACAATTTCTCCGAGGCAGCCGAATTCTGCAGAAACGAAGGCTGGACTTTGATCGATCTGAACACAGCAAAAGACGAAGAGTTACTTCAATTAACCATAAGCAAATTAGACGGGGCTTACTTCAAACACTGCAACGAAAGTTTCATTGGTAATTCGCTAATAAAATTCACAAATGAAGTTTTACATTTAAATATGCAGGATTGCGAAGAATTATTTCCGAGGAATGGAAAACGGCCCAAGATGAACCGATAATTGGTGGCAACTTATTCACACATCGATCGCTGCCAGTGAAAAGCAATTGTGTTGCGATGGTAAAACAGCATAATTATGCCATTTCAAATGTGGAATGCACGTTGAATGACCCCACAAAGCCTGCGTGTTACATTTGCGAGTCCAGTTGAGTAATAATTATTCTCATTTTAATCGATTTTGTATCACAATTTTTTTTCCTGCTCTTAGAAAATTGTTCCGACAACTTTAAAAGTTGTTTTAAACTATTCATTGACTTTGTGAACTCGAATAAAGAAGCCAATGAACGATGCCAAGAAGAAATGCCGGGGTCTAAACTAGCGGCGGTTGTGAATTTGTCGCTTCAACAAGATATCGTGAGAGCTTACCAGTTGGATGATACTAAATCGATTTGTTCGTATATTTTTTTAGGTAATGAGGTTTTTTTTTTAAAAAAAAGATTTTGTTGGTTTGAAGTGAGTGTTTTAGGTATGCAATCAAATTGGAAAGTTTACGAAAACGTCCTTGAAAAGAGAGTTCCATACGAGAGTGAGCGTTTGGATGAAATTGATGCAAAGAATGATTACTGTATAAGTATTAGCAAAGGGATAAATCAATGGAAATCAGTTGACTGTAAACAGAAATTGTGTTTTATTTGTCGCCAGTGACTTTGTTGATATTTATTTTGTTCTATTAAGGATAAAATAGAAATAAACGAGAAATTTCAAATACTTTTGCAGCAATTGAAAACTCGTATGTTTAATTAGGAAAAGTAGTAAACAATGGCGCCATATTTTGTATTTTTTGTTTGTGTAATAATACAAACAAAAGGCACACGCAGCGATGACATCATTGTCAATTCCAAAAAAGCGAGTGCCTATTTCAGAAGACAGTTGCTGCAACTTTTTTGGGAATGATTCTTCAAACTCAATTCCTGCGCGGAAACTTTTAAAAGCATTTACAATATGGATGATAAAAGAGAGGAGGATATTTCACCTGCGCAGGGTTTGGAAGAGCAGCAAATATCATCTGAAGTGAGTGCACTCTCCCGAACTCCAACTCCCGCTTCAATTTGCCCAGTGCCAAGTCCAGTTCAACGCCCAATCAGGTAGAAAATCAATTCACAATTTTTTTTTTCTAAAAAAATTCTATTTAGAATACATCAACAACGCTCTCACCGCAAATTCCTTTTGGCAATACCCGCCGTAACAGTCCTAGCAGTCGCAGCCGTAGTTCTTTTCTACGCCATCACATGGAACGACTCGCCACCGACAACTCGCAACGACGATATTCGAGTAAAAAACGAAGAAAATAGCAAAAAAGGCCGGTCGGATTTTGGAACCGACGAAGGCCCGAATCAAAGAGCAGCGAAAACCAAGAAAAACGAGAAAAAGACATCGTTTACGGAGACGAACGAAAAGGCGACGGAAGATTCGGATGAAAAAGTGTTCGAGGGTCCGATGTTGAGAAGGATGCCCGGTGACCAGAAGAGAGATGAAGGGATAAAGTTTAAAGAGGTGACGACGGAGGAGACAGAAGATCTGTTTGGTTCGATTCCGTGGCCGAGTTATACGGATTTGAATTTTACCGATGACGATTTGTACGCGGAGGAAATGCTGTTCAAAGTTGACAAGTTGCTCAGTCGGAAACACACGAGACAACGTAAAAGTTAACTGGATATCGGATTGATCTTGTTTTTCTCAAGTTTGTTGTTTGTAGCGTTTTTCATCGATTTGGTCGAATCGAAGCGGAACTTCACAGATGCGAATGAGTATTGTAGACAGCGAGAAGGTTACTTGATGCAATTATTCAACGTCCAAGAAGAACTTTACTTCACAAGAGTTCTTACCCACAGTGAACTCTTTAAAACCAAGCTGTGCGACAGCGGATATCTTGGTTTGACGACAAACACTAATTCTCATTAAGGAGTTTCAAAAATGATCATCTCCACAATCGCTGTTTTTTGAAACCCCTTATTGAATTTAACGTCACTTTTATCATTTTAAAATCATCTTTAGGGTACAGAAGAATTCTACAGGAGGAAATCAAAATCAAAGGCGTCAAAGTAGCAACTTTTGCCGATCCGTTCGCCCCACGTGACATCTGGGTCGTGGATGAAAACGACTCTTTACCCCACGGCGATTGCGTCGTCCTCCACCACAATTTGGCAACGGGCACGTTTGGATTAACGAGAAAACCATGCGAAACCGGACTGAGTTGCTACTTGTGCGAAACAGGTTTTAAATTTAAAAAAGCTATCAAATTGTTACTAAAACGATGAATATTCAGCTCGAGGTTGTACTGCACCTTCCTGCTACTTCTGGCACTACAAGATGAACACGAGCGTCAACTACAGCGAGGCGAAGAAATTTTGCAAAGCCGAAAAGGACGGAACGTTGGCAAGAATTCGAAACAAAGCCACACTGAACCTGCTCAAAGAAACTTTAAACGTGTCCACACCCAACTCGCTTTTTAACCTCTATTCTGAAGAGGCGTGCAGGCGAGGCTACTACGTGGAGAAAGAGGATTTGGGCTTGGGACAAATGGGTTTTGAAAACATGGCCGAACAACAGATCGCTTACAAGAGTCCAACCGCGTTGACCTTGAAACCGGTCGCTGGAAAACAATGTGTTTCTGTGTCCAACGAACCTGGATTCAGATGGGTGTCCATTTCTTGCACCGATTTGAGATGTTTCTTTTGTCGATACGGTAAAATGAAAAAGAAAAAAAAATTTTATGATAAATTTTGTTTTCGCAGATCGAGTGTGAATTTTCTACTTTCAACGCCCGGGAACAACAAAATCGATTAAGAATACTTTGTGTAGTTTTGTTTATTGTACAATCAATTGATAAACAAATAAACAATCGTTGACGTTTTTTGCATTTGTATTCTTTACGTCTTTCCATAGTCACGTGCTCTTTCTACATTGCTGTACATTAACACTTTAACTTTGCAGGAAGGCGTATTTAAGAAATGCCTCCTAAACCCAAACGCGAACCCGAACCCGAAATTGGTTCTGAGTCTAGGTTAGATTATTTTATCTTCCTTTATGCTAACTTGTAAATGGTCATTCCTCACATTTAGTGTCGGCTTTGCGTGGAAATGCTTTCCACTTCTCGGCATGCTCATTGTATTCGTCCTTTCTACTCTTGCAGTGGTTCTCGTGTACTATTTTCTTTGTATAAAGGAAAAGGAATCCGAAAAGGAAGAAGATTAAGTATAGACAAATAAACAGCCTTTGAAAACCCTTCTGCCTTCGATATATATTACGATTTGCTTAGATTCTTATTTGTGAGCCGAATAATTCATTGATCTCGCAATTCCGCAACTCAGACGATAATAATCCGTAAATTATGGTTCAACCGTCTACAACTACAACCGCGTCTGGATCAAGTTCGTCTACAGGCCCACCGTCACGACAGTAAGTATTTATTTCAAACTGATCGAGTAAAAGTTTTAATTGACATTTGTTTGCAGAAGCATTCATTGGAGTAAATTTTTTTGGGTTTGCATTCCGGTCGGCATAATGGTCTGCACTGTACTACTCGCCAATTTCATAATACGCATTTTGCTTACTTTCGCTTGTGATGAGAAAACTGAAGAAGAAGAATAATTGTATTGAAAAATAAAAGAAAAAAGTTGAAAACCTATACCTGTATTTCATTTTTCATTTATTACAATCGAATTAGTCCACCATTCCACGCGATTCCCACAATTCCACAATACACAGACAAAATGTCGTGATATTGTGTATTTGCTTTGAAGCCTAAAGAGTCGACGAATGGATGAAGACGAAGAAGATGCGGGAGCTGAAGAAGGAGGGTTAGTCTTTTACGGTCTTTTAAGTTACGACTTAATCACATTTTTCTTGTTCAGAGGATTTGATTGGAAACGATTTTTCATGTTTTGCATCCCAATAACATTGATCATCTTATTTCTTCTCGCTGTCGCTATAGTGCTTACTATTTTATTATTACCCGGTGGTCTTTTTGGGTCTTCCAATCATTCATTGACCATTCGAGAAGAAGAGGAAGGTCGAATGAGTATGTGACTTAGTACAAAATACTGTGATATGTTAAAAGTAACTCAGTTTCTGTTAGTGAACGATACTGATGACAGAAAGGGTAAAAAGCTCAACAAAACTATAATACCAGGTAAGGAATTACAAAAACATTGAACCATTAACGCAATTTTGTCTTATTTTAGATTTCAATTTGGAATTCGCTGAAATAAAATTAAATTTCACTGATGCCGAAGTATTCTGTAATAGTAGGAATTCGACTTTACTCGTTCTGTATAATGAACCTGAAGAAGAATATTTTTTAAAAGCGCTACATGAAAATTCTGATTTTCTAGATGTTTGTCACCATGGCGCTTTCATGGGTACATAATGAAAATTTGTATTAAAGTGTAAATACAGTGTGAAATTACAGGTTATAGGATGATTTTAGAAGAGGAAATGCTAGTAGACGGAATTCCAATGCTTACCTTTACTGGTGAATTAACAGGTTTCGCCAATATGTGGTTGGAAGACTTCTATGATCCGAATAAAGAATGCGCCATTTTAATATATCATCCCGATTCGAGCGAGTTTGGTGTAAAAAGCGAGCCTTGCACCTTTCAGGCCAGTTGTTATCTCTGCGAAACAAGTAAATAAAAAAAATTTACTTATACATGTACATTTAAACACTTCATTGCTTCTTTACTTACGTAGCACAAGGATGTCCTCGAGATTATCCATTCTGTTACATTTGGAGGCACAAAATAAATCAGTCAGAAACTTACTCAACTGCTAATAAATTTTGTATGGAAAAGAAAAACGGGCATTTGGCGAGAATTCGAAATAAACATATGATGGATGCAATGCTCAGACAATTGCAAACGAGCGCTGGGAAATTGTTCTGGCTCTACTCGAGCCAAGCTTGCACAAACGGATATTACATCAGTTCAGTGAACATCCAACAGGAAGTTGCTTTACTTTACCCCTTAATGTTTAAATGTCGGTTTCTCAGGTAAACAGCAAATGGATCTCGGTCCGTTGGGCTTCGAAAGCGTTGACGAGCATCAAATAAACTACGTATCGTACACAATCAAGTTAGATAAACAACCCTTTGGTGCCCATTGCTTAGGCGTTGTACGGAGCAGTAAAAAGGAAATTTCATTTGCTCCCGTACGATGTGATAAAGAAATGTGTTTCATTTGTCGATCAGGTATTGTTACTTAAAATGATATTTTATGTTGTTATATAAACTTATTTTCAGATCCCAAGTAAATTTTATGTCACTTATCATGTCATCAAAAATTTATGTAATCGAATAAACTTGTAACTATAAGACAACAACTTTTATTATTCAATACATTAATCAGTCATGGCAAATAAATGCTGCTAAATTGTTGCAATCGATTCCTGACCAACCAATGATTGGTTTAACAAAGACACTGACACATTGATGATTCACACTTGAATGATAACTGCAGAGAAAACAATAATTAAGAGATTTATCGTTAAAATAAAAAATTGTTACAAAAAACAAACATTATACCTATTTTCGTCATTATTTAAACTTGGTAGACCCCCTGTCGACTCCACATGCCACCTTATGGGTTCCGTGAGGTCAGAGTCTGAGGAGTTATTGATGCGATTGATCAAATGCTCGATTATAAAATTCCGTTCGAAAGGAATGACTAACGATGCCAAAGTCCCGTAATTATCCTCGCAAAACTGACGTGCTTCGGCGTTAGTTACTAGAGTCTGATTGAACAAATAACAGTGAAAACCATCAGTAACCCAATAATCTTCACAAGCAACTGCGGCGTTATCCAAGAGTCGAAAACGCAAACTTCTCGACGATAAAAACGCTTTGGTGCCCCGTTCCTTGAGTCCCACCGGGGGCAGTACCCTTAAACTAGGTTCGACTGGGGCGTATCTGTAATCACTCGGTGTAAATGCACCCACAGGAAATCCTGAAAACAACTTTAAAGTTAAAATTTACTTTTTTCTCTCGTTAACTTCACCTGTCATTTTGCACATGAAGCAACATGGCAACGAGCAATGTTCGTCCGTCCACATATATCGTTGCATTTCGTGGATAACGACGCAATGTCTGTTCATACTTCGACGACTGTCGTCGACGAATTTAGTAAAGTTAATCGGAATGTTTTTAAAAGTATTATAAAGCCGTTTTTCGTTTCGCAAACCCACGTAAAACCCCGTGTCGCATTTAGCGGTTACGGCCGAATCTTTCACTAAAATATCCCGAATCGTGGCTAATTGGTTCAAATTCGTAAGACGAGCTAATTCTCCTCCGTTCACTTCGCACTGTTTCACCGAAGACCTGTAATCTCCTAAAGTGGTCTTCGGCTGGTAACAAACATCAGTAGCGGATGGACACTCCGGATTCGTAGCGTTTTTACCGTACTCGCACATTTGACAAAATTGCATTCCAGCGCACAACACGTTGTTTAATTTGTAATTCCCAGTTCTTTGAATAACCGCACAATGTTCTCGACCTTCGTCAACGATAAAAAATAAATCTGATATCCCACTCACGTAATTCCCGTCATTGGTTTGCCATTGCTTGCCAACATCCTCTCGAATACCTCAAAGTTTAATTCATAAATTATGAATTAATTATAATTATGAATAATTACCGAGAAATGCTTTGTGGATGCACGTAGAACCAAAAGCATTTTCTTCAACCAGAAGACTTTTGACCGCATCCTGCTCAGATTCGTCGGTGATTGCGTAAATCTCGCCTCCCATTTGTGTGCAATACTTTAATGCGTCTGAATAATTGTACGGCTTATCAACTAAAAAGACTGAAAAATCGATCTCTTTAAATGTTGATACATTATAATTAAAATCAAAGATTACATACAACAGGATCCAGTTTTTGTCACGAGCCACGTCGCATTGAGTAGACACGTTATAGTTTGAAAATGCGTAATCCCCATGCCAGTGTGGCAAGAGTATTTAACCGTAGTGCCTGGTTTGTACGTTTTACCATCCCAATTTTCAATTACAGCTTGGATAGGGGGAGAATAGTGCAGTGGTTTTCCACACACTTAAAAAAGGAGATAATTAATTCCGAATTAAACAAGAAATATAAACTTACAGCATTTGTCCGAAGTATCTGAAAAAATTCGCCATTCGTAATCTCGCGTACAAATTAAGATTCTCATGATTGGTGATCCTTTACTCGGATTACATCTGTAACTAACTCGCGTTCCTACATCTCGTCTAACGTAATCCCAATCAAAGGGAACTTTAGCGCTTGCTGGAAGCGGATCTCCCAAACATCTGCGGGAGTGAAGCACTAAAACGAAAACAAAACCCTTAGAAATAGAAAGGATTGTTCTTACTGTCACCAACATTCGATACAAGAATCAGTTTTTTGATATAAAGTCTTCCAATGATGCTCGACGCAAACGACCATCATGATTTGCTCTTCGTCTGGATCTTGGTCGCACTTATAACCGATCGTAACTCCAGTTCTGTGACTCATTCCATCCCACGAACGAATCATCCCATGAGGACTCGGGGGTTGGTGAGGACAGTCTCTACCAGCGGCTAGTTAATATCAAAGATTAATCAAACATAATAAGACAAAACAAATAAACGCAACTTACGATCGTCATTTCCATCCTTTGATGTGTCATTTCCCTTTCCTCTCTCTAAAAGTTCCGCTCTTCTTTTACTCAAAAGTTCTTCCGCAGTACTGTTGGTTGATGTTTGGCCTCCCCCTTTTCCAGTAAGTAATACAATAAGCACGATTAGAAGAATAAGTAGTATCAAGGCTATAGCTATTAAAATTCCAGCAATGATTTTCTTTTTGTTGCTCCTACAAACAAATTGGAGGTTAAATTGAAAAAACGTTTTTAGATGTGTTATTTAACTTCGATTCAGCCTCCGCTTCTTCAGGCTCATCCTCGCCCTCGGATTCAGCAGTAGAACCACCGTACCACATAATTGATTATTCAAAAATAGTTGTATATAAAAATTTTAAACTATATTGATTCGAGATTAAAGAGACATTGCTCTTCGTCCATTTTTAACTTACAAATAAAGAGTTTCATGTTTTGTCGCAATGTGACAATGGTCATTGGAGAAGTAATTGTGACGTAACTTGAGTGAAAACGGATTAATCTCAAATTGTTTCAAAATAAAATTTTTATTACAATAATCAAATTTAAAAAGAAAAAAAAACCAATCAATTTTTCACACAGCAAACAAAAGGCGCTTTTCGTTGACAATTATGCGCTGAATCGGTTACTCTTCCCGTAAAAGCATCCAATAAATAACATCCGGATACCACAATACATTTATCAGAACCGCAACTGTTGATAATTTTTAATAAACTTCAAAGTTATCATCATAATTTAAAGGAACTTACCTATTTGGAGAACCAATGTGCCAAACTAGACGTCTTTGAGGATCATTGTTTAGAGAAATTGCTTTAGCTATCTGGTCATGCAGTTGTGAATCCCAATCAGGTGCTAATTCGCTGCCAGAAGCGCTACAAATTTGCACAGCCTCGTCGTGAGAAACGCTGCTACTGTTGAAATAAACGCAGCGGTTGTGCAGCGAAGCCCAATCGTTCGGGCACCTTCTTGGCACTTGACGTCGTCGTCGTTTGAAAGCAACTTCTTCCGCTGCAATTATTTCCTGCATCTGTGGACTCAGTTCCATCTTAAGCCCTGGTTGTACTACGTATCGAGGCGGGAAACCTAAAAAATAAAATAAAAATGAAATAAGAGAATGTAAAATTTTGTTGTTTATTTACCAACGGCCTTGCACATGAAGCAACTGTTGAGCGAGCAAGATTCATCCATCCAATCGTACTTGAAAAACTCATCGACCACAGCGCAATGTCGGGTCATGCTTCTCGCGTTGTCGTCGCCAAATCGTTGGTAAGTGATTTGCTGTCCGTTGAGACGCTCGTAGTAACGTTTTTGGTTGCGAATTCCTGTTTAAGAGTTCTTATTCGAGTTTTTTTAAAACAATTTTTCTCAGGATTTAACTTCGTACCAACGTAAAATCCTTTACATCCTTTCGCAATTGGATCGTTGCTGATCATTGTCCTTACCGTTTCCATTACGCCGATGTTAACAACGCGAGCTAGTTGACCTTTAAGCCCTTGACAACGGTTATTCGAAAATCGATAATCTCCTTTGTCAACACCCAAAACGTAGCAGGTTTTCTTGTCGGGGCACTCGACTTTTGGTGATTTTGGCCCTTAAAAAATAAAAAAAATTAAATTTTTATAAAACTTTTTTTTTTTTGATTTCATCGATTTTTTACCATAAACTTCGCACACATAGCAAAACTCCATTTGACACAATTCGTTATTAAATCTCCAATCAGGCCCTACCATCACAACACACTTTTCACGTCCGTCGTCGTTGACCGACCACAACTCCGAGATCCCACTCAAATAGATCCCGTCGTCGGTTTCCCATTGCTTATTCACATTTTCACGAAAACCTAAACACGACGTTTAACTTAAAATACAATTCGCAACAAACTAAAATTTAAAATAAACCAAGGAAAGCCTTTGTTTTGCATTTATCCAAGAAATATTGATTCGAGGAAAGAAGCGACTTCACTTCCTCTTGTTCGCCATCATTTTCAATGAACAGCATTTCAGTGCCCATTTGTTGACAATAATCAGCGGCATTCGTAAAATTCATTAAATTGTGTACGAAAAAAACTGAAAAATGACAAACATTGTACTCACAGCTAAATAGAAACTAAAACAAGGGAATTTACAGCAGGAGCCACTTTCGACGACTTGCCACTTGGCACTTGTGGAGCAAATCAATTTCTGGAAAACCTTTCGACCCATATTGGTCGTACATTCGTACGTAACCGAAGTACCCATTTCCACCGTCGACCCATCCCAATCACTGGCCAAGGGAGGCGAATAGATTATTGGAGGTCCACAAACTAAAGGTTTTTTAAGTTCAAAAACACTACCAAATACTTCAAATTAAAAAATTACGGCAATTATTTGGATTTTCAGACGTAACTTCCCATTTCAGTGTTTTTTCATTACAAACCACTATCTTATAGACAGGAGCATCTGGTGCCTGACTGCACATATATTTGATTTTCTTTCCTGCATTTCTTGACCACTTGTTCCAATCCCACGGACGGTTGGGTTCTTGAGCTGGAGGTTCGTCGCCACACTCTCGTCTGTTTCTCACTGGAAGAAACATACTTAAAAAGGCAATAATTGACTCATTATTGACTAACTTTCGTCACAGATCTTTGTATTTTCCAAAGTCATAGTCCAGTTTCCATAGGAACAAACGTGAGTTAGGACAATATCGTCCGTAGACTCTTCTTCGCATAAGTAATTGACCGCCGTTCCGGAATGTCGACTTTTATTGTCCCAAATTCGAGTTAATCCACCGTGATCAGGTGGATCGACAGAGCAATCGAAATACACTATCGAAAGAACTCGTTAATGAATTTAATTGAGTTTTAGGTATTTTAAATTACGGCTGTGGACGTAGTAAGCGAAAGGAATGCCTACGGACAGAAGAATTGCAATTGAGACGCAGTAACAACAAGGCAAAATAAACCAGAGACTCCAACTGAAAGATGTTGGTATTAAGCCTAAAAGCTGTTTTATGTAAATTAAGTGTTTTTCGTTTTGGGAATTACCATTTTCTTTGGCGTTGTTTGGTCAGATCGTCGTGAGGCTCGAGTGAGTCTCCTTTGGGACGATAATTGTATGAGGTAGACATAATTACGTGAAAGAGAACAAGATGGTTTCACAGCTGCATACGCATGTTCTAGATTGGAGTTTTTTCTGATCGACTGGTGGAAAGAAAGGTAATTAATAACTGTATTGTAAAATAGAAGGAAGTTGCAGTGAAGTTAACTACTCTATAAAATAATAACAAAATTTTATTGTCGATTAAAAATTTTAACAAATCTAAATTCTATATAACTTTTATAGTAAAATCAAGAATAAATTCTTTATTAAAAATCTTATTCGATCAGTGATCTTCTTTTTAACTCTTGACTGATGTATTTTTCTAATTTGTTTATGCAATCAGGTTGAGCATCATGGTGCCACCTAAAAAAAATTAAAAAGTAAAAACAAAATTAATAATCTCAGCGGCATGTCAACAGAAAAATAAATATTACGTAATTCCTTGATATCGATTAATTTTTCTGATATTTTTTGGTAATTTTTTGTCTTCAGTTTCTTCGGGAAACCGAAAGTCGCGAAATATTGGGATAACA
>JAQIXT010001966.1:0-12818 GCA_034700445.1 Stenotaenia linearis
TTTTGTAGTAAAAAACTCTGTAAATTTTGTAGTAAAAAACTCTGTAAATTTTGTAGTAAAAAACTCTGTAAATTTTGTAGTAAAAAACTCTGTAAATTTTGATGTAAAACTAGAAAATCTGTAAAAAATCTACAAAATCTGTAAAAAATCTACAAAAAAACATCAAAAAAACTTCTAAAAATCTGTAGAAACTCTTTAAACTTTTTTAGCTGGCCGGCATTTCGTTATAATGGGGGTTGACTGTATTGTTTATCTTAAATAATACAGATCATGGTAAACACAATATTCATCGCTGTGGATCACATAAGCGCAACAGTCAATTTGAATTTGTAATTGTAATTGATTTAAAGCATTGTATTAAGTCTGTTTATCGTTTGAAAACAAGGAAAAGTTGTATAAATGAATAAAATATATGAGAAAGCAGAGTGAATTATTGAAATTGCAACGTGACGCTATGGAGAGTATTTAGGTGAAATTAAATTTAGTGTTGTGCAGTTGTGATAGGTCAATATTTTCTATTGGATTGAGAAATAGCTCATTTCTGGAGTTGGTAAGGTGGGTGGTAGGGGTATGGATAATTTGAATTTAATTAAATATTGAAATTGGTTTTTATATTGTTTGATATCGATAATTGAGTGGAGTGTTTCTTAGAATTGTTGAGTTTAATTGATTTTTTTGAAAGGGTTGAGATGTTATGCAGTTTTGTTTGGAGTTTAGTGTGTGTGGGGTTTTGTTTGAAAAGTTAGTTGAAATGAGTGTTTGGATTAATTTTTAGGGTTAAAGTGATTTTTTTTTTTTTAAGTGAAAAAATCAATTTTCTTAATTTTTGACTTAAAACAATAAATTTTCTTAAATTTTTAGGATTAAATATTGAGAAAAATAATTTTTTTGATTTAAAACAATCGATTTTCTCAATATTTTTACGTGAAACAATCGATTTTCCTCATTTTTAGACGGAAAAAAATCGATTTTCCTCACTTTAGACTAAAAACAATCGATTTTCTGATAACTTTGTTTTTCTTAATCCGAAAAACAAAAATTAAAATTAAAAAAAACCCAAAACACATCAACATTTCACCACATCTAAAAAAAAAAAAAAAAAAAACCGAAAAAAACCGACGCGACAAAAGAAGCCGAGAACAAAATCTGACGGCGCTTAATGCCTGCCATTCAGGTAGTCTGGGGCTTGTCTGGTCACGTTTTAGCCGGGAGGAGTGGCGACGACGCACGCGAAGGTAGGGAGGGGGGTAATTGGTTTGGGCGGGAACACATCTAACAGAATCCGCAGGGCGCCACGTGAGGTTCTTGTGGCTGCGCACGTGTGTTCGAGAGGGGGAAAAAAGAAAGGGGGGAGTAGGGGAGATTTCGAGCAGGTGATGCGCATTTGGCTGCCATGTTCCTCGCGAGCAAGAGGTGGTTTCTCATTACACAGCCAAAGCTCTGTGGGGGCTGCAGACGTGCGTTGTGGACCTTGTGGATTTCCTTACTCGAGAGAGGCCGGAAATGAGTTTTTAAAGATTTTTATTTTTATTCGAGTGTGTTTATGGAGAGGGGATTTTCGCTTTGTTAAGAGACTTAGCCGGGTTTTCAGATGAGCGGGTTGTGTGGGAGTCATCAGGTGGGTGGTGAATTAGGGTTTAGCCGGGTGGAAGATGGTTTATATTGTTGCAGGGAGTTTTGGGTTGTTTTGAAATTTGACGAGACTTTGACGAGACCCAAATTGGGGATGTGCCTTGGAATGGAAGCGCTAAACAAAAAAAATCGCAGAATCGAAATAATTGTCCAAAAATGAAACCTCTTAAGGATTTTGATGTTTTTTTTTCTGGAATTCTATTATGGAAAATACGGGTGCGTCTTAGATTCGATGGCGTCTTAGATTCGTGTAACAAGGTTCGACACGTTCACATGAAGATATTCTGTTGTGAACTACGGAAATATAAAATTCCATTAATTTTTTACTGGAAGCTAAGGACATTGTTATGTGGATGGGTGCATTGTTTAAAAGATATCCCTCTGCGTGACTTTTGCTGTCTTTTAGGTCACTTTTATTGCCAAAATCAAGATGGCATCACCATGTGAATGGCGCACGAGTGACCGTGATGAACCACTAAATATGTAATATCAAAATTTTAGACTGGGCAAAATTTCATTACTGAATTTTCATCATGTGAATTAGGGCTGTGCAATGTTTTTCTGGAACATGGCCTGCGCAAATTGAGAGATGATTGTGTTGGCTGTCCTTGTAGCCAATATGTACACAACACCAGTGTAGTTGCTGAAGACAGTTACTGAGTTCATAATTTATTTGCACTGGCACGCTCAGTGCAAACAGATGTGTAAATTGAAAGCGTATTTTCGGAATTGTCCAATTATTAAGTAAGTAAACAGCTTAAATAGTCTTTAAAACTGTATAGTCATTGCAGGTTCAGTAAAGAGTCGGATTCCTCTCAAATATTTTCCAAAGGTATGGTTATCTTGAATGCCATCTTCAAGGTCATTTACCTGTAACTTCTAAATCATTAAAGATAGAGAAAAAAAGTCAATTACAAAGTTGTAGAGCACCATGTAATTAGTCTAGAAATGTTTTAACGTAAACTCCATACATTATGTATTGTTGAATGAAATCAAAGAGAAATTCAACGGTCTTAAGCGTTAAAATTTTAACGAAATGTGAGGACTAGATGTGTGCGTTATAACTTCAATGCCAATGTGATACAATATTGCGATGACACAATATATTGTACTGCAATTTTTATAAATGTTGCATTGCAATGTTTAAAAAAAAAATATTGAAAAGCAATATATTGAAATATATTAATGATTATACCACTCATCAAACGTCATCAAATGTCGGCCAATCGGAAGCCGAGAAATGTTTGAATTGACCAATCAGACCTACACTGATAATACAGGATTACAGCGATAATACAAATGTATTATCAGTGGCCAACTTTAGACTCGATTCGTGGCATAATCAGCCGAATACTACTCGTGAACGGAAGATTATCTCATATTTTTCCTCGTTCTCCACATTCACCATAACTCGCCTGGAGAACTTGGAAAAATTATCTCGATAATCTTCCGTTCACTAGTGGTATTATAATTGAAAACACTAAACTCCACAATTTTTAAACACTAAAGCCAACATCCCCTTATCACAACTCCATCTAACACACCCTTTAAAAACAAAAAAAGAAATTAATTCTCACTATCGAAAAACCGATCAATAACTATAAATTTGTCGAAGACATTTTTCTTCGCTGTTTGACTTTTCCCCCTATTTAAACTTTCAATGTAACATCCTGTTCCCGTCTGCTTTCATTCATCATTGTATTCAAATGTCATCAATTGCCTGGCGGTTATGTTTGTCATGTGACGATGTGAATATCATTATTCATGGTCTCGTTCATCCTTACAGCGTTAACGGCGATAAAGTGAAATTTGATCTCCGAATGTCGATTTCTTTTATTAACCTCATTTCATTTCCTGATCCCCACTATTATGTTGTTTTAACATTATTTACAGTACAATTCTCGATTTTTAATTAATTTTTTCTTTCGTGACTCGCTGAATGCATTAAAATGTCGTTAACGAATTTTATTATTGTTAATTAATGTTTGTTTACAAAACGCATTGTTTCGCATTATAATTTAGATGGAAGATGATAAGAAAAGTTGCCCTCAAGAATAATAATTGCAAGTGGAAATATAAATTGAGAATTTATTAATTTTTTAAATTTAATTTTAGTATTAAGGATGGGGAATTTAATTAGAAAAATTTAATATAAATTGGAATTTAATTAATTAACTAAGGAATTAGTAGGGATGGAAAATTGAGAGGAAATTGAATTTTTTTTTTATTGAATTTTTTTTTAAAATTTTAAAGTGATCAGCATATTCAGTGCCAAGTTTATATTGTTGAAAATCAGCAGGGAGTAATGCTAGAAAGGTTCTTGATCCAGAAATGAGCAAGAATTTTTTTTTCTTGGTTCAGTGGCACCAGCACCACCCAAATTATTATGCATTGATATGAAAAGTGAGGTGGGTTGTGGTTGATTGAAATTTTTAAAGGTGCAGCATGCAGGTAGTGATTTGGTGGAAATGGGTATGTTAAAAATACCAACCATCATGTGTCAAGTTGCTATGTGCTACCATGAAATTATATTATTGTATTGGTAGGAGTTGCTGTGTTGGGAGTTGAAGAGGCGAGAGAGGGAAAATATTATAAAGTAATAAATGCTACTCAGCTAAATAATTCTACAAAAAATCTACAAAAATTTGGCCGATTTGCAGTTTTTTAAAAAGTTTTGCTACAGATTTTCTTCAAATTCTGTAGAAAATCTGTAGAATATTAATTTTTTCTAAATTAAACTGCAAAAAATCGGTAAATCGGCCAAATTTCGGGCAATCGGTATCAGTAAATTTTGAAGTAAAACTGTAGAAAATCTGTAAAAAATCTACAAAATCGGCCAAATAACTGCAAAAAAAACTTCACAAAAACGTCTAAAAATCTGTAGAAACTCTTTAAATAGTTATAAAATTTGTTTAATATCACTTCACACTTAAATAAAACCACAAACATAAATGACATTCATTCTGACAAACAAACTCATCTTCTCGCTCGCTCATCACTAACTCACAGAGTATCCAGCATTTCTCGGTTTATATTTTACCTTTTCCAAGTGTTATTTAATATTTAAAATTCACCAATGGGAAAATGAGGAGGTTCATCAACCTATTTAATTAACCATTTAATTAAAATCTGACTAAATGATTTATAGAAAGCCGTTATGTACAAAATAAAATACCTCGGTCCAAATAAGTCTAATATTTTAATTAAAAGGCTTACTATTTACAGATTACAGTGAAATGTGTGTATTAGTTGCACTAATTAAATTAAATTAATTTAACAACAAGCTTCCATACTGTTGGAAGTTGAATCTTTAAGGTGGTGTTCGATACCAATTTTACGTTCCCTACTTTTAATATAATAGATAAAATGTCTTTGTTAATCGTATCTGCAAAGCATGATTGACAGTGAATTGTGAAATACGCTAGAGTTGAAGAGGATATGCAATTCAAATTCAAAATTTTTTAGTAATTTCAATATTTAATATTTAGTGAAACTTGGAAATAAAAAAATATATATTTTTCATTTTTTATGCAAAAAGAGATCTGAAACTTGACCTTCAAGGTCATCCTGAAGATTTCTGTGACACATACACTGCAAAAGAAATCAGGGGTGGTATTCACAAAAACTAGCCTAAGTTTTTGCATAAGTCAAAACTTAAGAATTTCGTATCAAAAGAAGAAATTCACGCAGACATCTGTATAGTCTCGATATCATGTCCATGGACAAGTTATCGATTACAGATCTGGCAGCGACATCGAGGAGACCTATGTCTATATTTCAGCAGAAGAATCGATTAACCTATATCTCAACAATATAGATCCAAAAACATACTTTCAAAATAATTTTTTACAAATACAAGAAATGAGAAATTTGACTCGATTCGCTCCATTTAACAGCTCATTTCCCGAATTTCGAGTGGCCTTTGCATTACAAAAGACCGGCTTCGAAAAAGAAAAAAGAAAAATGATGATGGACATATCATCACACTCGATTTGATGACGGCTTTTCAAGCATCACAAGTCCACTATCATCAAGCAGCATGCAAGAGAAGGATAATATGCCTAAGCTGATCGTTTTCCTCATTTCAAAACGTGTTCTACTAATTCAACCGTGCATGCAAAGCTGGAGAGCAACTTATCACCTCAAACCAAGGGTTCGAGAAGAGCGTAATTATGCCGAATATTCACTCCACTTATCTGCACTGGACCAGGAGAAACGGTAGGCAAGATAGAGTGGTCGTTACACAAACATACGAACGCAGAAATGCCAAATTGCCGTTCGAAGCGTTCGATCCGACGGTGAGAGAAAAATAGATTTGTTTGCCAACTTGTCCATTGTCACGCAACCGGTTTGACATTTGCTCATTAAACAGTTAATGATATTGCTTCTTCATTTTGCAGATTGTTTTATGCGAGCCGAGTTAAGCCTCTGCTCGGCAAATGCAAAAGGCAGTTAATGAATTTCGCCAGGTTGCCGCGATGCAAGCCGGATAGACGCAGACGCGCCGTGAAAGTAGAAAATCTTTTCCTCACCGTTTCCACGTGGTTCGAATTCATAAAGGGAAGAAGCACGGACGTGATCAGAATGCTAATAAGTTTGGAAATGGAGTGGAGATGGAATATTACACCGTTTCCTTCTACATTTTCAGATGGGTATCGTATGAAGATGTCGGAGAACGATTGAATAAGGAAGTATTTCTGCCGGTTTTGACACCGTGGTCAAATAAGGGTTGTTTATACTGATGGAGAACGGCGACTAATAGTGGGATTTTTACTCTTCGAGAGAGAAGACGGTCTGCCGTGAACTGTAGTAGAATTTTGTATAGTTTCTATAGTTGGTTATTATATAAAGTCTGATGGTGGAAATGAACAAGGAATTTTTCGACGTAAAGACGATATTTTTATACCAAAAAGATTAGGTGCATTCACGATTCAAGTGATTACTAAAAATCTGATTATTTTGATTTTCGTGAATAATCATAATCAGATTTTACTTGTGAACAATTCAGATTAACTGTAAATAACTTATATACATTTTTCGGTACATGATCAGTAGAAACCAGTCATAACTATTTCTTGATCATAACTGAGCTTTTTTGTTGTGGAATTCATATCTAAACCAAAAAAATTAATAATAGCTAACAAATGGTTTAAACAATTGTTAGCAATACTTATTTACTTGTGCGTCTTTTCTCGATGTATTTGAAATTCAAGATGTCTGCCACAAAAATCTGTTTATTAATCCACTTAATCCCCAACAGTTGTGGATTCCTGAGAATCAGATTTTCTAAAAATGACGTCATATTTGTCTACTTCCTGTTTTCAATAATCTGATTATTTCAAAAATCAGAATTATCTAAATAATCACTTGAATTGTGAATGCACCTATTGACTTGAAATTTGTAAATTTAATTTTTTTAATGCACCTATTGTTTTTTCGGGAGATTTTATAAATTCTGATCGTGGATTTCCGCAAAACACAATAATCCAAGTATCTCATTTTAATTCTGGAGAATTAAAGAAGGAGAAAGATGGGAAATTAGCTGGTAGAAGAGAAGAATGAAGTGCTGTTTTATCCATTAGGCACAGTAGGCACGCACCGAGAAGCCCCCGAGCTTCCGGGCTTCCGTGTCCTGCCACAGGAAGGTTTTTTGAATCATTAAAAACTATTTGGGGCCTTCTAAAGACTCCAGAGGGTCTTAAATCTGGGAGTGAATGAAAGTTACAGTTGAAACCAAGAATAGCTAAAAGAAAAATAAGGCTTAGTATTGGAGTGCTGGTTCAGCAACTGTGGCATAATTGTGATTGTGGTTGTGGTTGCTGAAGTTTGATAACTGTAAGCAGCTTATTAGCTTATCTGTTGTTAAAATCAATGTACAACAAACTCCATACTTTTGTATTAAAAGTTGATCAAACTCATTTTTGTGACTATATACAATACCAAACTTCTGGAATTTGTGAATTTTCAATTAAAATCTCAAGAAATTTGTGAATTTTAACTGAAAACTGAAGAAGTTTTGTGAATTTTCAACTGAAAACTCAAGAAATTTTGGGAATTTTCAAGTAAAAACTCAAGAACTTTGTGAAGTTTTAATTGAAAATAGTAATTTACCAATTCAAAGACCTACTCCAACTGTCCATTATATTTTTTACCAAGGAGAAACATTCCACAAAATCACTTCTAGTGATTATTATTATTTGTGAAATCAGTAATCCACATACAAACACACCCAACCAGGGACTTGTGCATCACACCCTCTTGTCACCGCACAATGATACCCAGCACTGACTTGAACAATGGACACAACTCTGAAATGGGTCAAATTCATACCAAACATTGATTCCAAGTCCCCATTACATTATTTCCAAAACACCATGTAATCACCATTGTGATTTTAATCACTTCCACTGGATTTCCATCATGGGAGTTTGGGAACAGAAACTGCAGCACTGCAAATGAAGACTTGCGACTACGTAAGGAAGAATACAGGAGAACTCAATTTGAAGTAAAGTGCATTTCAGTTTGGCCAACAACATGTTAAAACATTCATGGGATATATTCAACTTGCCCTCCGATGTACAATTCTGTCGACGCTTAATACTATTTTGCACTTTGGCAAATGCCTCCCTTTTGGGTATGAGTATTCAGGCCCACTCTCATCAGTAGTTCATACACACAACATTACTCACTTTCTTTCTTTTAGTAAAGTCCAATTTCCCTGTTAACTGGGGAAATTTGGGAACATGTGAAAGAAGGAGATAAATGTTTTTGTTCTGTTAAATGGCTCATTGTTGGTGTAATAAGTTGTTGCTGGAATTGAAATTTGTGTTGTGTAATTTGATTATGGAGAAATAGTGGTTGGTGTTGGTGATTCTTTAGACTTTATGCAGTGATAAACAAGTGACTGTGCTGGAGTTGTTGGGTGTGTGGTAAATATGGATTTGGATGTGATGTGAAGTTGGTTGAAATTAATGTTTAAGGTGCAATGAAACTTTGGTTTAATTAAAAGATCTGTTTTCTTGGTGGATGGAGTTGGACTTGGTATGTTTGTTAGTTAATAAATGTGATTAAAGGAATAAGCTGGATTCTAAGATAATAAGAGAGTTTGCGGAGCTCTTCCTTTAAACTGTCCCTTACACTAGAGCTTTTCCTTAGAGAAGACGTAATGTTAGGTTTTAGCTCTAAGAGATACTACGAAAGAGGTTTGCGATTTGTTTCCTTATGATTTTCCCTTACCTTAAGTTGTCTGGGTAACCTCAAAATTAGATACGAATCGACGATCTATTCGTGGCCGAAAAATGCGATTTTCGTTAAATTTAAGTGTCAAATGCGCGATTACAAGTTCATGCAGTTGTTAATGAAGTTAGTTTGAGTTAGAAGTTTGATCGGGGATTTGATGAAGTTAGATCGGCACTGACGCCGCCATGTTTGTTTTGTTCGTTCGATTGTTGTGAAATAAAATCTACAAGGACCTCCAAACGTTTGCCTACACATTCGCCAATGATGTAATTCCAGCACGTCGCCCTACAGAAAACCATCACTTCGGCATGAATTTTAGTGGATATCTTGCCATCCATTTTACCAAATTACAAAAACTTTAGCTAACTGAACTCTTCTTGATGAGACAAATCAAATCACTAAGGAGTTTTTAGATTTTGTGAAAAAATTGTAAAAACATGCTTTTGTTTAGGTTGGCTGTGGGTATCGTCCTTCGCCTTTGTACCACAGGTTCGAGCATGGGCAGCACAATCCAGTGTACAGCTATTGGTAAAAACACATGTAAGTAATGCAAGCACAAACTGTGCAACGTGTGAAGTGTAACCTATAGTGAAAACGTGTGGCCAAATGGTACACGTACGTGTAGAAAGGGCTTGCGCAAAGTCCCTATTGTCTAAAAAGTTTGGGAAAACAATGATAGAAGTAAAGTGAAGTGTCGGCAATGAACTGGAGTTCAAGATAAGAAGAGGGAGATGCTGTTTTTGGTTGCAACTTGCTGCTTAGGCCGTCTGTCACAAGACAAAATACTATACACAAAGTAAAAAAGAATTGAATTCTTTTACGCAATCTCAATCTTTATACATTCCATAACTTTATATCTTCTTCTATATCTATATTTCTTAGTTGGACTCTGTCTGTCTGTGTGTCCGGGCTGTGATTGGTCGGGACAAAGTCACCTGACCAATCACCTGAAAAAGGGTTCATAGTGGCAAAAATAGTATTCAAATGCAAAAACAAAGTAGAATTTTGGATTCTACGGGGTTTTTTGCAGTGGATTGAGTGGTTTTAGGAAACTGATAGCTAAATATTTTATTTAATTTGAAAAAAGGCACGAAATTGAAGTTTTAAGGTCTGCCCATTGTTGAAAAATGTCACGTGACCATAGGAAGACCCTATGTTAATGACCTATGTAAGGTCTAATTTTTTTCTAAATTTTACATTGAACAGTTAATAAAGCTGAGACACGGACAGACAGACAGAGTCCATTTCGGAAATATAAATATTTTTTTAATCCCGAGCGAAGCTGGGATAATTAGCTAGTATTTTATAAAACTGTAACTTTACTGTTAAAATCCTATTTCACCTGTTAGAAGCCAAGACCTCTATTTTACAAAATTTCACCACCTCTTTTAATCAGACTATACTATTACAAGGTGTACTGTAATTGATAACATATGATATTTTGCAAATTTTTAATTATTTCTGACAAATTTTTGAAAAATTCTGAATTAAAAATGGGGAAGAAATATTTTTAAATACTTAAAAATTGTGTGACTGCCGGACGTAGGTGGCCGGTTTGAGATTACCTGGGAAGGCCGAGGGTGCCTTGCAGAGAGAACTCTTCCGGTGCTGATGCATGCAACACGGTTCTCCGCATGCCGACACCCGTTAAAGCCTGACAATATGTTTCGATGGGATGCGAGTGTCGATACTGCAGGTTGAGACACGAGGCAAGCCGCTGACGAGGCCGCGGCTCACCAGGAATTGGTGGAGATGCAGCAACAGCGGGACGACACACTGGTTCGGCTGGATGACACATTGAAGCAGGCAGCACAAGCGGAGCAGGACCGTGATCAGGTGGAGAATTATCTGACAGATCTCCGGTCTTCGGCCTTGGGGACTGCACCTGTTGTGCCCACTGACAGCTAATGTCAACAGAAACAGACTTGGCAGTGGTCCAAATGGACTTGGCAGCAACCTCTACGGCCTTATGACGATGCAGGCCACGTTAACAATGGCCCAGTCGGAGTTACAAGACATGTGGGATTGCCACCAAACTTTCACGGCACAGGCCAATGCGTTTGTGGGGAAAGTGACCTCAACACTCTTTGGGCAGAGGTTGCGCAGGCAATAATGTGGGCGGTCAATGCAGAGAAGCAGGGACAACAGCTCTCGCAGGAGCTCCAGGCGGCCTTGTTGAGATTTCACCACATGCCATCGCTGAAGGGACGAGAAAACACAGGAAAAACCGCCAATAACGCAAATTCCTCCGCTGTCGTAACAGTTTCTGGATCCCCACCCTGGAGCTCCCTGCGTCGCGGGCGGACTCAGAGTCACAACACCCGGTTTAGCCCACGTCGGCAAGCACTTCAGAGGCTTTCTACTTGCTCTCGACTTGGTCGACATGGCCAGACCCTTGACAACCAGCATCTCACTGGAAGGTGTTGTGGCATTCAAGACTTGGTTGTGGTGATATTCCGCCAAAAGAAACCCATTACTTGTTTCCTCTTAATGTCCGCATCCTTCCAGTGGTAGACTTATTGCACAATTGATTCGTACTCTTTGGGCAGCCCTTGAAGATAACAAAAGCAAACGAACTTCTCTTCCAGGAAAATGGACACCTCCAATAAATCCATTACAATTTTGTCAACACGCGAAATATACACAGGAACTGATTTTGCTGGCATTCCTCCTGGCCGAGTAAAAGCACTCGAGAAGTTGAGACATTCTTGCTTTCGTTGTCGGCTTGTAAGTCCGAGCCAGATGATCCCACAGTTTTCTTAGCATCCTTAATGGCTGTCGCCGTTCGTCTTAACGGACACAAAACCCCTTCACAAATGAACGGCCTGGCTTGTGAACGGCCTGGCTTGATTTGGTCAGGATCCTTTTCCTCGGGTCGATTGCCCGGTGAAAGCTCGGTTTCACTTACAATCTACCACAAATTCTTTTGCTCCAGCAACAACTCCATGTCCTTGCTCCAGAAGTCGTAGTTAGACTATAGGTAAGAAGATTCCGCCTTGGTTTCTAAACTTCAAGGTCGGAGTTGTCGTCCTCTTTCTCCGGCATCGTTCGGAAAAACTGCATAGATGTGAAGAAATACAACAATTAGGCAGGTATATTGGCTCAATAATGCACAATAACTCACCTTTACAAGCCCCAAATAAAATCCTTAGGCACAGATAACACGTATTAACTATACCAGACCTGGTTGAAAAACCAAAACAAATCAGTAAAAATTCGAAAAAGTACCAAAATGATCCGCAAACCACAAGCGAACCTCACCACAATGACGGTGATCAAGCGCCAAATGCCATGCGGTTAATTCCGGCGATGAATCCGATGTAAACACGGCAAACTCACAGAAATCCTTTGTCAAGCACTAGTTGTATGGGGGCTATTGTATCTTGGAAAATCGAAAATGTGGCTCGAAAACAACATGTAACTCACAAAATAATATCCTGGCACACGATAAATGCCTAATACCCACAAAAAAACTCGGCACCAACCATAAAAAACCTTAAATGGCACAATGCTGTCCTAAACACAGCTCTGCACATCGAAACCAGTCGAGTGTCAGCATTTTCTTATGTTGACTCGTGACTAAGCCTGTCTCTCATACTCTTGCACTCGGAAAAACACGACAAACTATCGCTTTATGTTGAATGCGGTCTTTATCCAGTGATGGAATGGAACAAAACCAGCCCCTGCTACCACTGTTGAGATTTCACCACATGACATTGCTGAAGGGATGAGAAAACACAGGAAAAACCGCCGAGTTAAAAAGCCTTAAAAAGCACTTTATTTACCAAGCGCCATTTGCCCGTGTCCACAGTAGCATGTGATGCTCATAGCGCTTTAACCCTCCCGGCATTGCCGCAGGGGCGGCAAGCTTGAACTGGTTGGATATGCCTCCAGCGGTCTGGTCGGTATCACCGACATCATTTACTCCGCCACCTGTGACGCAAAGC
>JAQIXT010001967.1:0-12810 GCA_034700445.1 Stenotaenia linearis
CGAGTGTTGTTACCACTTGATTTTTGTCGATTTAAAAACTGGTTTTAGTTTTTTTTCATTCAAACATTTACCATTACCTGTAATCATTTTTTACTAATGTATTTTATTAAAAAAATAAAATATAAAAATTAAGAATTTTATTTGATTCGATTAAAACCAAAAGCACTGTACTTTGGGTCTTACTTTTGATTGCGATTAATCAAAATCAAAACTAATACCAAACATCGAATTTAACCCACTTAGTGAACTCCGCCCTCTTCCTCCTCTTCCTCAGATATTTCACAGCCTACTGTAAATAACAGTCTAACTTAACTAACCTAACCTAATCAGACCAACTTAGTTAAATCAGGTTAGGTTAGTTAAGTTAGGTTAGGTTAGGATAGGATAGGATAGGTTAAGTTAAGTTAGGTTCAGCTATTCCGCTCATTCCGCCATCATTCCATTCCACCTTTTGTCAACACCCCTAACTGGCTGCGATATCAACGACGCTGGAATAGCAAGTTTTTGGTACAGATCTTCTGCGAATCACAAATTAACTTACCTTGATATAAGAGGAACAGAAGTGAGTTGCACCGGAGTAGCAATGGCATTGCAACGTTTACTAAAACTCAGGGAATTACTGTACGAAAAAATGTTGCAAGTATTACTGGTCAGTAATAGAATTAAATAAATATTATATTATTAATGTCGTATTAACATGTCCAAAATCTATGCGATTATACGAATTTTTACCAAGTCTTATGCTCTGAGCAGCAGTACTGTATACACACTATGCTTGACGTGGACTTTGCATAAGTACAGTCCTTCATCTATTCTACGATGCAGATTTCTTTAGACATTGATGGCTCCCAAATTTAAAATGTCTTAGATGTGCCTATGATGTGCCTTAGATGTAGTATTCAATGTTATGATAATTAAATAAAACCAATTTATTTTGAAGTGATTTGTTAAATAAAATATAAATACATCAGGATTTAGTGTACATTTCTGATTTGTATCATTATTTATGACTTACAAGTTAGTCATAGTCATTCTTTTAGTATTTCATGGGATCCGTTCATTTTACCGAATGTCGTTTTATCGACATCAGTCTATCGAAATATCGTTTTATCGAATCGATAAAACAATATTTCGATTGCTATGTTATTGGGTTTTGGATGGATGTAAATTGTTTAAAACTGCAAGTGAATTTTGTAATTTTTAGAATTGGTGTAAAAATGTTAAGAAGTCAGTTGTTGTATAAAATTCAATTGAATTTTTCGGTAAAATCGTTTTATCGGTACGCTCGAAATTAACAAATATCTTTGAAATTGATGCACATTGAAAAGTGATGAACACATTAAAACAGAATACTACTTTAATTTAAAATTCGTTACAGTCGAATCCTGCTATAACTAATCTGCAGATTACTAAATCCTCGTTATAAAGAAATTGCGATTTTCGCAATGTTGCGCATACCCGGGACCCCTTACCAACTCGTCGTCGAGAGCTGTCGAATAGTATGGGTTTCGGCCCATTTCGTCCCAATTTGAATCGGAACTTCAAATGCGATTTCCCATTATTGCGCACATTTGCGACCCCCTTCCCTCGCCCCCAACTATGGGTTATCGCAGAAGAGCTATCGAATTGCAAAAGTTTATGCCATTCTGTTCTAATTACAATCATACCCTTCAAGAACTTCCAAAAAAAAATCTGCTTTAAGGCATTAATTTATAATACTGAATCTTAAAAGTTGCATTGCCGTTGACAGACTGTAAGCAACGTTAGAGATTTACCTTACTGCAAAGTGTAAAGATGAAGTACTTCTACTTAAAAACAAGGGTTCTGAGTGCCCTTAAACTAATTTCCCAAACATCTTTTTAATAGCATATACAAACATTACTTTTAAAATTTGCAATACACTTCTGCACATCTAATGTGATTTTCCCAGCATTACTGGAATCAAAGAATTAAAGATGCAAAGACGCACACTGAATAAAAACATAAAAAATTAATTTTTCATCATATTAAAGTTCTTTTAACAATAGTTTTCGACCAAAATAAAACAAAACATGAGAAAATCCTATCCTACCCTTGATTTGCAAAATCTGATTATAAATCCAAAACAATACCCTGCAAACAAATTCAACAAACTTGCCTTCGAAACCTTTACTCTTAGTAAACAATTTAATTCCAGGAACCTTTCTCTATTCCGAAGTGAGCAATCAATTTTCAAAACAAATATTCAACATTTTAATATGGGAATCAATTTTATTTTCCCCTATTTCCCATATTTTTTACTAAAGACGACGAAAAATATGTTTTTAATAATCCTTTTCCTCATTTTTATTCCTCTCGACATTCCCGAGTCGAAATTATCGAAAAACGATAAATCTTTCTTTACTTTCATTAATTTTGTTTCGTTTTTTTCATTTATGAAATGCAAATTCTTCAAACTCTGCCTTTAAAAATCCATCAAATTTGCAACCATCCATTTCTATTCTCCTCCTAACAATTTCCAAATTAAACTAAGTTAAAGACCAACAGCATGCTGAGCATCCACATTATTGATGACGAAATTAGATTATACCCGCATCTCCTGCTCCCATTCATTTAAACGATACATAATCTATTATTGAATAGAACATGGTTTTCCCTTCCTTTTTCTTCCTTTCTCTATGTAAAAATGAAGACAATTTTTCACGAAAAATCGTTGCTCGTTCATCTTCCCAAGAGTAGACTGCAGAGTATTAAATCATCCCACCGATGCGCCAATAGAAACCGAGTCTTAAATACCTTGGATAATCTGCGCCTAATAAAACTTAATCTAGCGTAATGATTAATTTTCGAATCATTTTCACTTTCACACCTTCGATGATTTATTCGTTCGGCAGAACCAATACTTTAAATCGGAAAAACAAAGATAAGAAGTATTTACTTATCAAGTTTGAAAAAATTGAAATTAAGTTGCTACTTGGAAATTGAAACAAGATTATGATTTACGCAACTTTAATCTTCAACTTACGGTAATGTATACGTAAATTTATTGCCTTCTTATATCTCACAACATTCAGACAATATTTCACAATTACCTGCAGGCTTTGTAGTTTCTCAGCTCATTTTTTTTATTCACCGGTCTTATATATGCAAGATATAAAACCCCTTCGAGTTACACTTCTACTATGATTTGTTGACTGAAGATGACAATTAATGAACATGGAAGTAAATCTAAAACTGCTAACACATGCTTTATGTTATGAGCGTGGAAATTAATAAAAGTTAAAAAAAATATTTTTTTTTGTTTTGTAATTTCAGATAAATTGTTTGCGTCTGTAAATCTCTTGTTAATGAGCAAAATGGTCAGTATGATTTATCGTATTCAATTGTTACTATGAATAACATTTTTGTATTGTTATTTCAATTGCTTCCCCCCTTTAAATCTCAAAATTCCAACAGCCGTTTATTTCTGACGTTAAACACGGTTGTAGGTTGTTACAAATTCTAGATTTAAGGAGAACTACCAAATATTTACTTACAACAAAGATGTTGTTGGGAAGGAAACATTCAAATATTTCGTGTAAAAATATTGTCTGAAGGGTAATAATGAAATTTTAAACATGCAATAAATGTAGGCATCTATTAATTTTAATTTGATTAAATACTGCATGTATTTACTAAATATCTATTAAATTAAATATCTACTTTATTTCGTCCAATAAAGATACAGTATTAACTGCCGTCGAATATAAACCCTGCTGTTTAATCGATGAAATTTGCCATCAATGAAACTTCAGGTAAAATCGTTAAATTCGAATTAAGCGCGATGCCATGAATTTTCAGATTAAATTGATAAATCTTATTCGAATTAAAAATGAATGAATTTTCGGCCTCTTTTCTAAAAGAATAGCATTTCTTATTAAATTAAATCAAGTCTCCAAATGCAAGTCAACCATAAACAAAGATTCAATTGAATTCATCAGTAAATAAATCCCAACAACAAATAAAAACACACAAAATATTTATCCTAAAACCATTTTTTTCTATCGATTAAGTACTTTCGGAACAATAAGTTAGAAAATAAGCCAATCATAAATCGCATGGCTAACCGAGCATAACTCAAGTGCAGTTTGAAATTCGGTTCAATGTCGCAATGCGATATCAAAGGCTAAGCTGAAATTACAACTGTGCATGTCACCTGCCTTGAAGCTCGTCTATCGTTGAATTATTAAACAACTGATGCTGGCTTTGGCACTTAGCTGTCCTAACGGAAAAAGACTTTAATCTGTTTGAGTTTCTCGTCATTCAAATGTCAAACTAATGTCCCAGTTTGATTTTTTGGAAGCAAAAAATGTCGTTCATAAATCTAATATGGTTTAATCCATTAGAAAATCATGATGTCTTACATCAAAATCCTCAAAACTGAAATCGGAATGCTTAATAAAGTTTGCTTCGCAAACTTTTGACATGAATAATTATTTCTTTCAATCTAAATTTTGAAAAATTCTTATTCTTATCGTCAGCTTTTGTTTCAGCAGAAGTTTTTGTTTACAAATTTCTTTTCACTCGGAAATATTTTTTTTTTTAAAAAGAAAAGAGAAGAAATTTAATATCAAAATTCTCTTATTTTCTCTTGTTCTCAGAAGAAAACCAGAAAACGCTGTTTGCGGGGTACCATCTCCTAAAAAGCACCGCAAGCATTGGTTTATAATTTTTAAGTTATTTGTAGTGTGCAACAATTTGAATATCGTATCGTTATCAATTGATAGCTTACCTCTAAAGTGAAAATTATCCAAATAATTTTGATCAAGAATTTTTTTATCCAACACGTGCAAACTACAAACACTCATGAACCCGCCAATGCTGAATGCTTGACACTAACAACATCTAGTGGCAACACGCATTAATAGACGAGTCGACTTACAACAGGGTCAATTTAAAGATTATGTCAACTTAAAGATTTTCATAAACACAGGACTCGATACATTTATGAAAAATAATCACAGTCTGTGTCTCTTAATTTTGAAAAAAACCATAACAAAAATTCCACTTACATTTCCAAGATGGTGTGCAGAATAACGCCAACCCATGGCAACCACTTCTTGTTTTAAGTTTCAAGTCAGGGAATCGAAGTAATTCAACGAATTCAAGTAAGTCCACAAATATGTAGATTTTGTTATTTTGTTACATGTAGTTTGTACCGCGCTCATCGAATTTTGTCCGCCATGTTGATAAATCCGGTAGGACTACTTCGCACAACTTCCAACTTGTTTAGCATTCTGCAAAAACAATTACGATGCATTAAATATTAACTCCTCCGTGCTGAACAAATACTAACTTTACAATCTTTTCGCAAATTGTTCCTCGTTAACCACAGTAATGTAGAAAAAAACGTTAACTTTTACATAGAACGCAAACTAGGTCCTAAATCCCGCTCTTTCTCGATGTTCAGTTCAGATGGCGCTATCGTTCGCATGCGCTCAATGATGTACCTTACCATTGTATTGCACAAAATAAATCTTCAAATGCAAGTTTGCTATTTTAAATTTCAAATAAGTTTAAAATGAAATACAGATTTATTCAGGAGTCAACTATTTGTTGGTCTTGAGTAAATGGAAATACCAAAAACAATTCATGACAGAGGTCATTTAACTGCAGGAAACAGTGCAGGATAATCAATTTTTATTGCATTAAGGGCTGGTTTTACCATGATTTTACCTAGGTTTTTCCATCCTCAGCGAAGTTGTACAATCAACAATTGGTAATCTCGGTATAGCAGTATGTGAATCCATCCTTACAAAGTTTGTAAGGATGTTTGTAATATAAACAGGCCAAGAGTCGAAAACAATTGTGATGCACTCAAACAAATTTCAATTTCTCATGGGATATTTTAAACGTTCAAAAATAGATTATTCAATATATAACTTTCATTTGAATAAGTAAAGCACTCAACATAATTTTGACATTTTATGCATTTGATAGAGAATCTAGTTTAAGCCGTAGGCTTTTTTACGCACCTTTTGAAACTTCAGAGCTAAATTTTTTTTTAAAAATTCGAAAATAAAAAGAGAAACTAGTTTTTTAATTATCAATCACAATTTATTCTGTAGATACAATTTTAAATCGAGATATTTTTCAAAAGATATCTCCAGTTTCCATCAACAATTAAATACAGCTTAAACCACATCTTTAAGAAGCGCACGACTAATTTAGAAGTTACCAACAACTTTAAGTGTCAGAAGTGGCACTTTTGATACAACGAAATTGAGTTTTTTTAAAAGCGGCGTCTACATTAGAAGTACACTACATGATATATGATTCAAGAAATCCGATTAAGTCTAAAATTTTGAAGGCCAATTGGACATCATTTGTCAAACTGTCACCCGGACAGAGCAGTTATTAAATCGAAAGACAGAATTCAGTCTGCTCTTTCAAGCTCACAACCGTGAATCAATGTATACTGTCGATGGAAGGTCGGAGGACAGCGTCAGTGTCTGACATCTCTTCCCCGTCCATCTGTCAAGATTTACACGCGATGAGAAGTTATCTTAATCTTAGTTTAGTCGTCTTAATATTTACAGTTATAAAATTTAATTACTTACAAAAGTTTTTACAGATATTTCACCTTTCAGACCCGAATCCTCTCTTAAAGTTCAAAAACAAAAAGTGCATGAAACTTCTAATGTAAGAGCAAACATTTGTTTAAGGATGATAGAGAAAAACATTACTACAGCTACACAGCATACTCTACAACAGAGATAATGAGATTCGTTCTCCGCTGGGAAACACGTCATTAAGGCACAGCATGACATGTTTAGGTCATTATTCTTTGAACAGTTGCTTCCCTGCAGTGCTTTTCATAGTGGACAATGATGACATTATATGAAATGACAATGATTTCACAGTTTCAATATAGTCTTTTAATAGTGTATAAATTCTGATTAAAACCGAAATTAGATGACAATTCAGATTTTATTAATTTTTTAAAATAAATCATGAAACAAGCAGCTTTGCATTGTAATGAAGCTAAAATATTGGTAATTTAGGATTAACTTGTGTACGCTGTATTCATAAGATGAAAGTACTTCAATGTAATTTAGCAGATTAGCGCGGCTTCTGTTTTTGGTTTTTTAAAACTATTATTGAGCAATAAACAAAGATAATCTTAATTTTCTTACGTAATAACGTGCCTAATTGAAGATCAAGTTATTTCCGGATGATAAATGGTAACCTTGATGATGCCTGACGGACTGAACCATAATTGCTTCTTTTTATTTCCTATCAAAATTAATGACTCATATCTAAAACTAACAACTCAAAAGTTTTTATCGCCAATAATTTGTACTAAAAAAAATAAGAAATTGATAAACTTAAATGTTATTAGTTCGGCGATTACAATAAGCAAGTTGTTGCGTAGCAATACGTCAATAATGTTCTAGGCTGTTGCTAGGTAAATGTTTACCTTTCTTGTTAATCATATTTAATTACACGAGATTAACAATGTAACGTAGGAACGGAAAGCAAATAATACTCGTATCAGTTGCATTTTTCTTTCTGCAATTAATTTTCTCTTGGAATCGAACTGAGTGAATTTCCATGCTCTCTGTGCGAATCTTAAAGGAGGTTTTTGCCACGTGGCAGTGCGATCAATGGCACATCTAGAGGTCTCACGAGAATGTAAATAAGACGAAGTCACGCTCTTTCCATAATTGGATTCGGGCCTTTTAAGACCTTCCAAAGTCTTGTCAGGGCTTTCACGAAATTCGTAATCCCGGAGGCGTAGACCAACCCATATAGAATAAAATAACCATACTTTCTTTATTACCGCTCCACTAACATCCTTAATGAACAATAAAAGTATTGCAAACTAAATTAACATGTCCAATAAAAACGTCAAGTACTGTATGATGAAGTAGTGAGACGATGAAAAATTCATCGCTCACATTAAGTTGGTTAGTCTACCGGACAAAAGCAGTGTTTACTCGTACAAAACTTCACTCAAGAGAATTGGTAACTGCAGCAATGGCAATTGGACAAAGGAAAAATGATGAAGAAAGTAGGGGTTGCTAACCTCTGGAACTAATCACGGCTGCTCTCCAACTTCTGTAATAATGATGATGGGATACCGCAAAATTTCCCACTTTTCCACAAGTCTCTTGAAAAGTATAACAAAAAACGCATATAACTTTGCAATTCGTATTGTTTATTTTGGCATTATTTTGAAACATAAACTTCTAATATTCAGTCAATAGTTCAATTAATCTTGGAAGCTTTACAGGTTTCCGGCACTACCACCAATGACTTTCCAAATTACGACCTCAATGGCAATTGAAACCGCAGAGAGACAAGTTCTCATACACAACAAATTGCAAAATATTGTTACCACTTGTTTCTGCACCCATTATTTCATCTAATACGAGCAAGGTATGTAGTACCTTTATCATCCCACTAATGGACGTAAGAGACCGTGCCCGTTTATACTATCGTGGTACAATTAAGCTTGATTAGTTTGGTTGGTGGGTACGATTAATTTCTGCCAGCTGCACTCCAATTAAAACACTCGGGTCCACTTATCTCATTTGGGAATTTGCGAAACTGCATTTCAAGTTGAAGCACACCCTTTAATTTTTCCACTCTGATGCAATGTGTATAAATAAACAACATGTCATTCATGTGTAAGTAATAGGTTTCAAATAATCAACACTACGGTATTGCTTAAATTAGTGTTGTGCTGATGGAACCTTTTGAAAATTACAACTTGATCTTAAAAAACAAATACAAATTTCATGTTTGTATTTAAAATTGATCATCATTGTTTGCTTTTAATAACGATCGACCAGCTTCGACACTTTGCTTGCTGCTAACAGCGATTTCGGTTTACGATGACAGCAATTAAAATATGATAGTAATAACTCCCGAGTTAATCAATTCTCGTTTTGTTAAAATTATTATATTTTAATTTCTTGATTTACGTACTGCTTTTTACACAAAATATCATTTACCATAAAGTTTTCATTCATTTAAAAATGTATTATTGTTGGTGAATCACAGTTTTCGAAGCCATCGTTTGAAATTCCGTTTTGAGTGTTACCCGAAACCGATTTCCTACTGTCATCAACTTTCAACCGAGGAATTGAGACGACCAAATTTAGCCACGCAGTATGTTCGTATGGATCCGAACAATCTGAACCTAAATTTCTTAACTCTGATTTTCTAGATGTGTGAACACCTTTCTTAGTTGTTGCAAATGAAAGCACTCCATTTTTGTTGTTGTTAGTGAATAAGTCTTTAGAATCAATGGTCAACCCTAAAATAAAGCCAAGAACTTTTAATGACCAAACCAATTCACGTTACTCAAGTACCTACCTCCTTTTAATTTACTTTCAGCATCAGCTATTGTTGGAAAATAATTAAAGTTGGGTAACAATAATCCTTTCATGAGATGAACAACAGATTTCTAAAATGATATTGTTGCAATTAAGAAATGACCAACTGTAATTCTTCCAAAAAATTATACCTGAAGGTTTGTGAAAATTAATAATTGTTTTCGATTCTGAAATTCTTCCATCAGTTCTTTCACGCACTTAAAATATAACATTTTCTTAATTATGGGAAAAAATTAAAAGAGAATATTTTACTTCAGCAACAGTGAAATCCATACAACAGAGATGCGACCCATCAACAATGATTGGAAACTTTTTTCTTTCTATCAATACAATACATTGAGGACAATTTTTGAGTCACCAGTTACATTTTATATTAACTTACGGTCTGCTATTTTAATTACTTTATAGCGAACGTATTCAACTGCTGGAAAATTAAGCATTCTGTCTGGCTGTATTAAAATAAAAGGTGGTTCGTACTATAATAAAAAAAAATTTAAAAAAATGCACTCAAATAACGGTCTTTTTGAAATGTAAATTTACTTACAGTAACTTCAACTAAAATATTTGGTCTTGCGCTATTGTAAAGAAGAACGACAAGGGAAAGAGCAATGCCCACAAGAATTCCATACTGAATGAAAATGATTAAAGTTTCCAACAAATAAATAATGCAAAATTTTAAGTACCTCAGCGCCCAAAGCAATGCAGCAAATAAAAGTTGTTACCATTGTAATGGAATCCATTTCTAATGAATAACAATAACTTTTTAAATATCAAATGAAAATAAAGATGCTGTTTTAATGTCGTTACTGCTCGTTTTCCATAGCTGTGTTACTATGTTACATTTTAGGAAAAAGATCACTGCACAGATGACCATGGATGCCAATGCAGATTGAGGAATGTAATTAAAGTATGGAGTCAAGAATTCTAACGCCAATAACACTATTCCTCCTGTTATTCAATACTTTGTTAGTAATTAATTGGTATTAATGGTATAAGATATTCATAAGCTTACCAGCAAAAACACCAGTAAAAGGTGAACGGACACCATTATTGCTGTTTAAAGCACTCCTAAATCCACAGTTGATAAAATTTATTTATTTAAAAGGATTTTAAAATGTATCACCTAGGTAAGTTCCCAGCAGTAGGTAAAGCTGATAAAAATGAACCAAGTAAATTTGATAATCCTAAAAATAATTTAATTTCGTATTTAAATCTGTAAACATCGAGTATTATTTCAGTACCTAAAGCTAAGATCTCTTGTGTGTCGTCAACACTTTTACCCCGAACTAAAGCAAAGAAATACAAGTAAACACACAGTTTAAATATTTGATGATAAATTTACGTACAAAACACTTTGGCAACGACAATCTGTTGAAGGATTGACAAAACTGGTACTAGAAACATGCCAGGCCCTAAATCCTTAGGAAATAAAAATGCGAGTTTTACTTGTAAAAAAAACATTTGATAACAATTTACTTTGCACATGTCAATAAAATTGTGCGTCACGTTATTTTGAACAATTGAAAATGGTGGAAGATGAAATATTGGTAATCCTGCATCTACTCCTGCTGTTAGAGTTAGTACATTTATATCATATACAGATAGAAAATAAGCAATGGCAGCTGATGCAGTGATAATTATAACATTCCTCCCTAAATTTTTATATTCAATTTTAAATGACAATCCTTTTAAGCCGGTGATTTTCTTACCTGTTGAAACAAATCGCACGATACTTCTTTTGAATCGTTGTTTTTTGGTAGGAAAAGGTCCAGGATCCATCCAAGCTAATGTATTGAGATACTAAGTAGAATTAATTAGATATTAATATAAAAGCTAGAATTAATGAAGTATTTACCCTGAGCAGCAGCAACAAAATGATACAACAAGATCCAAGAAAAGTATCCCAATAACTACAAATAAAAACTAATTTAAAAAAAAAAAATTTCCCATTAACCACATACTTAATATTTTCTATATTCAAATACGTTTGATATAGTCCATCAACGAAATTGTTGGATGAAATATTTAAACCTAGAACTGTCTTCAGACAAATAAATATTAATTTAAAAAAATAATAAAATGAAAATTGTGAGCTACTCTTAGTTGTTTTGCAGTAATCATCACGGCGGCAGCAGAAGAGAAGCCGCAATTGACTGGCGCCGAAATAAAATCTATTAAAAATCCTGCAAGAAATTCAATTACTTTTATTCCCTTAATACTCGTGCAAACCAAAGAATTTAACCTAAATTAAGAACAGCGAAGAGCAATTCGATGCAACCACTGAGAAAGCATAGAAGAATGGGATATGCGGGTCCTCCTCTGAGAGAATAGCCTGATATTAGAAGTCCCATTACAGCGGATGGCCCAATGCTCATTTCTCGTATAGTGCCAAAAATGCAGTAAATAAAGTGACCAACTATAGATGAATACAGCCCGTACTAAAATTGTTTAATAAATCAAATTTAATTTTAATTTAATTTTTAATAAAGAGATATCATTTTTGCTTACCTGCAGAGGCACATTCGCCACTTTGGCAAACACAATTGATTGAGGAATGAGCGTGAAACCTAGTACAAGTCCAGCTGAACTGTCTTTTAATAAATCTTTGAGAGTGTATCTGGATATCCAAGATGTAATTGGGACTCTTCGTTTCATAAATTTTGAACATGACTTCATTTGATGAGCGCAACAACTTTTTTCTCGCTGCTCCCATGATGTTTGTGATCCTGTATTAGCACCTACCATGTTTGCCAATGAGCCGGCAATGCTGGAACCCATTTCTACTATACTGGATGCCATTCTGAAAGCAAAGTAAACATTCTCTTAAACCAAACACGCTTTATTGCAAAATTGTTTTGAATGAAGACAGAAAACTTTCCTAATTACACTTTCTCTTAATTCGAAGTGGATGAACTCTTGAGAAAGAAAACATTCTCCTCTTTGATTTAAACTTTAAATTATGGTTAGAGTTTGCTTGCATCGTTCTTAATTGCTAAATAGCATTTAAAAGGGTTTATTAATTTTTACCTGCTCGAGCCAAGTGCGTTTCAACAGCCGCCGGGATAAAAGAGTTACTTGTGCAAAGACACTACGATTATACGACATAGATATTTACTTAGAACTTAAGATAAAAATGATAAGTAGTAAGAATATTGTAAATAATTACATAATAAATACGACTTTGTGACGCGGTGATCACTACTTTGTGCGTGATTAAATCGATTTCTTTAGATAAAATCAATCTTAGTTTACTTTGAAGTTTCGCGTAGTCTAACATTTTTTTTTATTATTAATTTTTATTAATTTTTTAAAAACACATTTTAAAAACACATTTTAAAAAATATTTTTTAAAACATATCATAAACTTTAAATTTTTTTTTTTACAATGATCAATTGCTTGTTTTCGAATTTGTCTCGTAATCAGATAATCCCATTTGCTTCCTTTAGT
>JAQIXT010001968.1:0-12806 GCA_034700445.1 Stenotaenia linearis
AACATCAGATAAAATTTCTATTTTTTATTACCTTCGTGTTTCCTCTCGTGATTGATTACAACTTCAAACTTAAAGATTACTTTCAATTGCTTTTTCTGTCATTTTACTTAAAAAATTGTAAAGTTTAATAAAAATAAATGCAAAAATTCAAAATTTGAAAATATGTCAGGAAAATATACGAATTGTATCAACTTTTTAATTTGTTTACGTATTTTGAAACTCTAAGGGGGAGTTGCCAACTGCTTGGTTTGTCCTTTCCCTTTCTCGTTTCTATTTTTATGTGTTATATCGTCTCTTTTACTGAGTTACGAACTTTCACACTTCCTTTGCAATGATAACTTGAATCTGGAACAGAGTTTGAGTTTAATCGATTTGTAAAATTAATTTGGACGTCTTGTTGACTCCTCTGCGTTCTTCACTTGTTATGTAGTTTTGCACACGCTGCGGTCAGGCAACAGACTGATCTTTCTTGTGGTCACAAGGAGGATTTCTTGCTGAATCAGACTAAATCCCATATTTTCTAGATGTAATTGGAATTGTAGTTCAACACCGTAGGTCAATAACAATACTTAATCCCACTTTTGAATTGATTTCATATAACAAAACTCAACTTCAAGTTTTTTAACCCGAATTTTCACTAAAATTAAAAACCAATTACCTCATTCCACTCAATCTTAGTAAAAACCTTTTTTTTAATTTCTAAACTTTAATTCCAACTTGAAAACACGTTTCTAATTCCAAGTCAGTTGTGAGATTTGATCAAATTTACAAGTTTCCTTTCAAATTGTAAATTTAATTTCGTTTCTACTGAAAAAGAATTTCTCCTTTTTTTTAAAATATCAAATTATCTAATTAGAAATCCATAGTCGAGTCTGTTTTTCCAATTACAACCATTCATAGCTGCGCATTCGAAGGTTTCCAAGTGTTTTCTCCCCGTCTTTTCATTTTGCCTTCGTCAGCACTCAACCGTAATTCAAGTTGTAGTAATTAGACTGGAGAAAGAGAAGCCTTTGTCACTTGGAAACGTACAACCTCTTTAGCACATTTTCAATGCAAATCAAGTCATTTCGGCGAAAGGGTTCCACTTTCACATAAAAATGGCGCTCTCGATTCAAATTACAAGATCCGCGTCATAAGATCACTTAATTTATAAATCGATTTGCTTTAATATATTTTAAAGCCTCGAAAACGTTAATAACGCAATTTCTTTGGGTTCTAAAGAATCGTAAAAGATGAATTTGGAGCCATAAAAGTGTCACTTCCGGTTGGATGTGGGGTTTGATGTATTGGGGTGAAAATCGTGAAGTTTTATGGCCTCGGCAGAACCGGAAGTGTTATTGGATTATGGGTTGAAAAGCGAAAATTGGGCGTTATTGTTGTTTTGGGTGGAGGAAAGTGACGCTTCCGGTTTGGATGTGGACTTGTCAATTGGAGGGCGTCTACTGGATGTGTTTATCTGTGGATTCTTGAAGTTTGAAGGTTCTGACTGAAACGGAAGTAGTATTTATGTCAGTGATGAAATCGCATAATTGTGCATTTTGGGATGGTTGAAGTGGCATTTCCGGTTTGATTGTTGAATTGAAAATTTCAGACCGTCAATTAGATCTACTGATCTCTAGACTTTTGAAATTTTAAGGTTGTAACGAAACCGGAAGTGATGTTTTTAATCTATTCCAAAAACTGTGAATTTGTTAAATTGTAAGGATAAAATTCAGAGGTATTTACGGTTTGGTTGTGAACTTTATTTTTATTTCCTGATCGTAAGATGTTTACTCTAAGTTTGCACAAAAAACTAAAAAAAAAAAAAAAAAAAAAAAAAAAATTGCCAAAATTAACATTGAGGTCATACACAAAACAAAATACTAGAAAATCTCATTTGTTTACGTTTTATCATTTCTATATGTCAATTTATTTCTCTAAACCAAAATGGAACTCAATTTTAAAACCAATTTTGAATACATTATTCAAGTACACTTTTATTAAGTCACCTAAATTCACAAATTCACTCCCGAAAATTCAACTACAAACAAAACAACTTCGCCTTACAACATCAAAATTTGATAAAGCCGAATTTATTGATGACTTCTTTGTCACGTCTGCCGCCATAACGTCGAACGGCTGACATCGAGGCTGACAAACAGATAAAATATAATTGTGGCCCCATCTGGTGACAGCGATGAGCTGAAACCCCCCTGGGAGCTGATGGAACCTGATAAAAATCGTGCAAACAAGTGCTTCCTGTTTGTTGACGTCGTTTACAATGGGAACGCAACAATAAAATGTGTTTATAATGACGTAATTTATGGAAATTTAGTGAGGAAAATGCGTGCACAAATCATTTAAGTGTTGTTTAACGCTACGTTTGGCGCAAATGAAGTGTGGCTGTGATCGTGTTTATGAATAGGGAAATATGTATTGAATTTTCAAATAATTTAGCGCCCGTTAATGGGCTTGGAACAAGTTTACGAGATTTAAACGAGATGCGCCGTTATGCTTGAATACAGGATGTTTTAAATAACTTGCATCAATATTTCAGAAATGGGTGGTGGGCGAGGATTTACGAATTTCCCGTCGTAAAATATAAAGGAAAAATGAAGTGAGTACTGCTGGGAAGTGGGTAAGTTACGGGGCAGCGAGGAATAAATAATAACTTCACTGCAGTACATGAAAAATGGAAAATTGATTTTTTTTTTGGTGGATTAAAATGGCATTTCTGGTGGAATTAGAGACCTGAAATTTTGTGGGTATGAAGGTACGGTGTTGTAGTTAAAGTCCCTGGGTTTTGACTTTTCTGGCTAGATCGGAAGTTGTATTTTAATTCATTTCAAATTCCAAAAATGGACAAACGCAAGTTGGAGGGGATTAAAATCGCATTTCCGGTTTAATTAAGGATTTAAATTTTTAATGGTATACAGGTCACTGTATATGTACTTGATGACCGGAAAGTCTCTGAAAATAATATTTTAATATACTTTAATAACAAACAGAATTCTAATTTTGCAAATTGGAGCGGATTAAAATCGCATTTCCGGTTTAATGAAGGGGTTGACATTTTAATGCTACGCAGGTAACTTCACTTAGTTAGTGACCAGAAAGTTTGAGAGCGCCAACCAAACCGGAAGTCCCATTTTTCGTCACTCCAAACTGGTATGAATATTCAAAAAGATTTGATTTTTGCAAATAGAAGCAATTTGGAGCGTAATAAAATGCCACTTCCGGTTTAGCCAAGACCTTAAATTGCAATGATGCACACACAACTTCACATAGCAAGTGACCAGAAAGTTTAACGCCTTCAACTAAACCGGAAGTGCCATTTTCTATCACTCCAAAACGGAATAAATAGCTTCTCTCACTGCATTCTCTCTTCACATAAAGCAAACTATTTTTCAATCCGGTTCCCAGCATGCAGTTGCAGATTTCAGAAACCATGTCATTTGTCATGTAAATCCAGAGACATTTTATGTGCTGTTGTAGGAAGGGGATGTAACTTGGCTGGAAAATCAATTGCAACAGATTCGAGGATTATGGGGCTTTTCGAATCTGAGATGCAAACTTCTCAATGTGTTTGTTTACATTTAATGCTGTGGGGATTAGTTGACTCTGTTGTACAAATCAGTGATTGTCTTGTTCTCGCGAATTTGACCACAAAGACATTTGTTTATTCACAATTCAACGAGAGATTATTGGGGCCTTAAGAAATACATTTGTCAGTTCTTTTGGTGCAATCTTTTCTTGGATAAGATATGAGATTAAATTGAAAACCCTTTATAAGGTTTTTTATGTAGTGCTGTGGTAATAAAACTGGACAAGTATCATAAAGTTTCAGGTTAAGTTGTTCTGGAGTAATAAACAGTTGTTGAAATCAATTTGATGGTGTGAGAGGTGTGTTTATGTGTGTGTTTTTGGAATAATGCTGTAATAAACGCGTTTATAATATGGGTGTTGTGTTGAGGTGTGTTTATCTTGAAAACTGGTTGTCCTAGAACAAATTTTCCAATTAGAAAGTTGTAGGGAAATGTAAATTTAGTCTGGAAATGTTCCAAGGTTTAAAAAATGTTTGGTAATGGCATGTCTTCGGTGTAAAATTTTATTTTGAAGTTGAGATTTAGTTGGATTTTTGCGTGTTTTGTATATGGATTAAATCAAGATTGTGATTTTATTGTTTAAACATTTAGAGATTTGTTGAGGGTATTAGACCGAGGACAATGTTAAGTGGGTGTGTTTTGGTGTGTGGGCACAAGAACCACTGCTGTGTATCTAAATGCTAAATAACTCAATTTACAATTTCACTTGTAGGCTGTGTTAAAGTGTGTGGAAGCCAACCTGTAAATATTGTGGAATTGAATGACTACAATAGAATTGAACTAGAATAGTGAGTGGATATAGAATATATTGTATAGAATAACAGCAACTATTGACAATTATACGAGTAATCATTGTAAGAAAATAATGTAAAAGAGTACAGTAAAACCTAGAAACCCACTGTGAGGTCATCTGACCTTGAGTGGTCACATGCAACACTGGAACCACTCATAGAGGGAGGAGACTGTATATAAGGGGCTGTATAATAAAGTTATTTGTCTTTACCGTTACCCAACATGTGAGTCACTTGTCCTTTATTCTACCCTACATGGCGCAGTCGAGAGCAGTGAAAGGCAACTGATAGCGTGGGCAGTCAGTTTTGGGCACGTGTTTGCTGTTTGGACGGGTTATATCGGACAACTTTGAAGTTTGGCTGTTTTTGGTGGCAAAAACAACCAGTTGACGACCACACAACGGACTGACCTTTGGATTTTGCACCAAAATTTTTTTTCGTGGGAAGAAGAATGTGATGCTTGCCTTTATCAAACTTTATCTCCTTCAATCCACCACAACTTCTACCCAATTTCCCAAATTCCCAACAAATTTCCTCCCACAACAACTACCTTTTCCAGTAGTTAGCCATCATCACCACTTCTTCTCCTTCCCATTGTAGTCTTTGTTAAATGCTGCGTGTAAAAAGCATTGGATTCGCATTAACCCTAGGTGAAACGTAAAAAAGCAAAATAAAAAGAAAATGGAGGAATGCCAAGTGATAATGGCCTGAAAGGGTCATCAGCATTTGTAGTGGATCACTGCTGTGTTTCTCGTTATCTTCACGTATGATTGCTTAGTTGATAATTGCAATCATTGCCGTGTTAGATTTGCCACTTCCCTTTCTAACTTCCTCACTGTTGAACGAACCACAAGTACATTGTTTTTCTTTGTCTTTTTTAGTTGCGAGTTCTTCTCGAGAAGATCTCTTCCTTTTACGTTTTTTATTTCCGTAAAAGAGCAATTACGATATCGAAGAAGAAGAGTTGAAGACTTCTGCTTTAGCTCATCTGATGATGAGCAACATGCTCTCTTGGCATGTCGCTTGTAATTATATCTAACAAGCGAGGAGTTTAACACCGGGTTTGGAGCGATGACTTTTATTGTTAAGTGCAATTGGGATTACGTTTGGTGCGTTGGATGAAATTAAAGTATTGTTGAGAGAAATTGTATCTTGTAGTGATGAATTGGACAAGAAATGTTTTATTTTATTATTTTTGTGTGTTTTAGTTGTGTTTTCGGAGTTTATCATTATAAAATTACAAATTTTAGTTGTTTCTTGAACTTAAGACACAACCACGCATCCTTTTATTGATTTTTTTCATCCCCTTTTACAGCAACAGAGAATGTTGACAACTGATTATCGAGGAAACCGTTGTTAAAGCAACCGGTACAAATTGAAGACACGTAATCATCTACTGCCTTTTCCAGTAACGTAACCCCAAAACCACAACATTATAAAGCACACCCTCAATTAAAATCCTTGGTCTTAGCTTAAAAATGTCGAGAACCAAAATGTCGACTATTCTTTTGGGTAATTCCATACGAATATAAAGTTATTTCGAGAATGTACCGTACTCGACTTTTTCCATGATTAACTTCTTCACAGCCAAGTTCTCGTCTGTGAATTTTCCTTCATTCAATGGAGCCTCTGGAATGATGTGAATTTTGTTTAACAAATTGCTGTAATTGACTTCTACAGACGACAGTCTTATTTGTTGTATTTATCAGAGAAAGACGACTATGAAGAATGAAAATTCGAGTCGGAGGTGAAATCCGACCAGTGTTCGTGTCATTTTACCTCCGGTTCAGTCGTTTCGTTCTTCAAACAGCTTTGATGCTGAGGGGAATTAAATATTTGCCCATCGTTTGTGGTTTTGTGCTGATTGTTTGTGCAGTGTGTGGTCTGATTCATTTGTTTATTTTAATTAGTTCCAATCCAATGTATTGACTTCGTTTATCAAGACAATAATAGACAATAATAGGCATTGATACCACATGACATCTTACGGCATTGACCATTGATACCATGACATCTTACTGCAAAATTGCTGCGTAATCGATTTCTGCACTTTGATTGGTGCACCCGTAATGTGTATTTTTCCTATAATAAAAAAAATAACAAAAATTCTGCATTACAAAACTAAAATATTTCTATAAAACAACTTGCCTGTAATACACTTGAAATTTCAGGGAAATTCGTTTCAGTCACTAACTTCCACACCCAATCATGTGACCGGTCGATGGCAACCAATACTGCGGGATTAATTTCGTTGTTAATATTTGGTTGACCGTAGACTCGTATCTTCCTTTTAAATACAGCGGCCTTATGCTCTTGGGCCACCGCCCACGAAGAATTGCGGAATTTCACCCTCCAAGTAAATCCGGTACATTCACGCAGAACTATTTCCGATGCCGATAAGATAAAATCTTTTTGGTACATAATCGCGTACAATCTCTACAGCAAGACGTTTAGCCTCTTCCAAGATTCACTTCTAAATCCAAGATTCACTTCTAGCTCTCGGAGAGGTCGGAGGGGTGTAATCGAACCAATGAGTAAATATTTCGCTATCGGCAGGCAAGTGCTGTTTCCGGCACTTTTGTTACCGAGAGCATGTTGTCGGGATAAAGTATCGTCCATCGCTCGTTAACTTGCATTTATCGTACGACAGTTTCATCAGTTGTACTGTATCGTTGTTTGTAAGCATATCCCATCCAATGCGTGGCAATAGATTCAGCTTTGGAACCTTATGACAAGCTGCTTTCGCGTGATAGTTGGTAGTTAATGTTGAAATTATAAGTAAAAACTGAAGTTGAGTGGCGAGAAACATGATGGTTGGTCGAGTCAGAAGTTTTTGATGTATTAATTGAAAACTTATTTATATGTTGTTTAAATACAAATTCTGTGACACAGATATGAGTGATTAATTACTGCTCAAACTTCACATTTCTTGGTAACTGTGAGATATAGTAACATCTTGCAAGGTTCAGTAAATACAGTAAGATTAACAAATTGCTGTCAAAGAGTAAATGAAAATTGATTCGTCAATAAAGAATCAAATTTCATTTTATAAGGTTTTATTTTATAATATATTCAAATTTCATTTTATAATATTGTTTAATATATATCACATTAATCATTAATAAGTTATATTTTATGAATATCATCCCTTTATTTGTCACTGGAGAGCTGGTTATTCCAACACCAGGCTTATCTTTTGGGCGCTTTTGTTACGATAAAGTGGACATTTTCAATGCCAGACCTCTGTGGCTAGTTGCCTGGGTTTTAGTTGACTGAAGGCATCGAACCGATGTCTAATGGACATTGCGGTTCCTAAAATACTTGCATTCCTTAGCCTTTATTCTCTACCCTTCCAATACTCTATGGGTTACTGCGGCAAGACCGAAGAGGAACTAAGGCACTTAGGTGTTTTTGGTTTCTGTATGATGTAGGAGCTGCCAGTTCTGGTTACACGACATTTTATAGCTTTTGGGCCAGCAAATGGATGCTGGCACCACTCACAAGTGGTTTCACAGGTGGAAGAACTGTCTCAGTGGAAGCTTTGGGAGCTAATCCACATGAGAGAGACGGGATATGAAAGAAAAGTTGTAATCTCAACATCTGAAAGCAAATTATACAATTATTTGGTTTTTCAGTGACTTAAGAAAATCTAAAATGTGTATATGACCATCCAATAAACCAGCAAATATTAATTTAATGTTAAAATAATATTTAAAAAAAAACAAAAAAACTTGTGTTTAATTTAATTAAATCGCAAAAACAGATTAAAAATTGACTAAAAAAACTACTCAAACTTTCATGTTTGGATTCAACATCCACTCCGGAGGATAAAAGCTCATTTAAGATTCAGTATGGAGTTGCTTACAAACCGAAATCGTCGTTGTTGCAGTTGTGGGAGAAAAATCCCAACGGCCACGAGGGATTAATAAAATTTCTCTGTTTACTTTTCAACGTGGAAAACGCAACCACAACATCTTAGAAAAATATTAAATGTATTCAAATTGTTGAAAAGAAGAGGAAATAGACTGGATTTTTATACTTTTAGAAAAAAAATCGTTTTTCCTATTTCTTTTCAAACTATTTTAACACTTTTTCTCAAAAACGAATTGTGTCTCGCACGTGCAGACTCGAGATTACACTTTCGTTTAGTCCATTTCTCATTTTCTCGCTTAAAGAATTAGTCTTAGTTGGCAGCGACGAATCTTCCTCTCTTCTTAATCCTCTTGCACGTACCTATTCGTGTCTATTCTTCCATTTCACCTCTTAATAACGTTTCCATTCGCGAGATTGTCACTGCTAAGCTTTTATTAACATCGCTGCAACTCGCGGGAAGAGATTTACGTCAATCATTCCGTCGTTTCGTGTCTTCTTGCGACGAAACTAATGATTTGTGTCGTCAATCAGTGACCGTTGGTCCCGTGGTCGGTGATTAAAATCGTTACGACGGTATGCGCGTTGTAAATTATCAAATCTTTCAAACGCTTTAATAATTCTCAACTAACTTATCTTTCATTTTCAACAGTGGGTTTTATTGGTACAGGTAAAACGTTAACACTTGTGCGTTTTGTTTGGTGATTTATCAAGGGAATTGGTGTAGTTCCTTTTGTGGCGCCGTGTTGACGTTGGTTGTTGTGGAATAGATGGGTTTGGTCATTGAGGAAGGGCTATAAGGGGTAAATAAAGGAGAAGACATCAATTTTAGTGTTTGTGTGAGTTGTGGGTGGTTGGTTTGGTGGGTGGGTTGGGGAGGGAGGAGGTGGTGTGAAGGGAAATGAAAAGTTTATTTTGGGTTTGGTGACAATGGAGAGATGGGTTGGATGTAAAGTGTATGATATTGTTTGGGAAAGGGGTTCAATTAGGGGCTAGAACGTGGGTTGTGATATGGGTTTTGGGTTTAATTGATATATAATGGATTTATCAGATATTTTGTGATGTTTATTGTTTATGGTTATGATGATATGTATTGATTTCTGGTGGATTGTATTAAGGTTTTGTGGGTTTTGATGACTTTTGTTGAGTTTTAGTAGATTTCTTGTAAGATTTCTGTTGAATTTAGGCAATTTTCAAAGAATTTGAGTATTTTCAGTAAAAGGTTTTGGTATTCTTGTATGATTTCTCTTGAATTTCAGTAATTTTGATTAAATTTTACTAATTTTATTGAATTTTGATGATTTTCGTTAAACTTTATTTTATCCCTGCGAGATTTCTGTTGCAGTAATTTGCAATGAATTTTTATGACGAACTGATAAAAGATAATTAACCACTAACATTAAACACTTAAATCAACTATATTAGATAACGTGGCGAAAATGCTACCACTTCTCAGAAATTTGAATTTCACATTTTAGTACCAACAAAAACACATGCGCACTGCACTAATAATCTCCATAACCTCTAACCCTGTTACCCTGAGTATTGTTGCAGAAATGGCGGACAACTGGAGATCGGTAAGTGTAAGTCTCAGTTTTAATTCAGAGTCAGAGAAACAAACTTCCGATATCACACAATATCTTCGACATTTTAACGATCTATTACAACGTTTAGCGTAAAACCCACGAAGATTGATCCGACGATAGGCGCGAAATTGCGATAAAACGCGCGAAATCTGAAATTCACACACAAAAATCCACTTCATCAACACTGACCACAAACTCGATTATTTCACAATTCCTCCGTTAACGTTCCCTTTGATGGCACTTGTTTCAACATGACTCTTAAAACAATTTAGCGAGATGTCTTTTCAAGTTTTAGTCACGCGCGTTAAAATGGCGCCATAAACATTTCGTGCACAGTATAAATATTGTATCACTGATGCTTGAACTGAAGCACGTTTCTTGTCTCATCGAGATTATGCGTCTTTGCTGCTGCTGTCACGAAATTAGGCTGCAGACATTTGCATAAGTTAGGCGTCCTGTTTAATGTATGATGTTGTAGGTTGTTGAATTATTCTCATTGTGTGATGCCATCAAGTAGATCAGGGGAAGTAATTCCGAGGTTCCCTCGTGTGATTATGATTGTGTATGGCAGTGGAGCAAGTTGGAGGTAGTCGAGTGAGTTAAGTGAGAAAATGGAAGTGCAGTTTTAGTGTTTTGGTTGGGATTGGGTGGTTTGTGTTTGGGGAGTGAGTGGAGGTGGCAGTTTGAGAGATGGTGGTGGGAAGGGGGTTGGTGGGTTTTTTTTTTTTTTTTTTTTTTTTTTTTTTTTTTTTTTTTTTTTTTTTTTTTTTTTGGTAGTAATTGTGAGGTAGGGATTTTGTTTGGAAGATTTTGGTTATTGGAAAAAGTTAAGATTTTAAATTTGGTTCAAAATTTTAGTTTAAAAAATTCAAAATTTTGAGGTTAAAGAATTTATTGATTTTAGTTTTAAAAATTCAAAGTTTTTGTTTACAAAATTAATTTTGGTTTATAAATTTAATTTGAATTAATATTTAATCAAAAATTTGGTTTAGAAAACTCAATAAATTCAAGTTCATTCAAAATTTCAGTTTGTAATACCAATTTGATTAAAATTTAAGTTCAAAAATCCAATATATCAACAACAACCACAAAAAAAAAAAAAAAAAAAAAAAAAAAAAAAAAAATTTAACTAAATATAGTAAATTTATAGTAAATTGAATTCAAAATCTAAGATTTTGAATCCTAACCAAAATTGATCCTTAAAATTCCAAATAATAAATTATTACCAAAAATTCCCTCCCAAACAACAAAAACAATTACAAAACACTTAAAATCCAAACAACAAACACAACGCTTCACTGCATGACAAATAACCGAAAAACAAACAGCATAAAGTTTCCTTCTTAAAGCTAAATTGATTAAAGTCGATCTCCTCTTCTTCAATCGAAACAGTATTTTAAATGCACGTATATCTAGTCTCATTTCCCACGAATAAAGATGGAAAAGTTTGATATAAGTATTTACATTCGAAATACACTGTAAGTGGATTATGGAATCGAGATGGTGGCCAGAGATGGGATTTCCATTTTTATTAAAGACAAACCTTCAGAGATCTGTTTCTGGTAAAGTTTTTTTTTTTTTTTTTGATTATGTTGTTGGTTTTAAAGGAAGTTGTTGACATTTTCTGGGTTTGAGATGGTGTAATTTGGTTTATTCAGTGGCTCCGATCCAAATTTTTGGCTTATTTTGATGTTTTGTGTCGTAAAGATGTTATGTCGAGATCGAATGGGTGGGTAAATAGTTGGTCGAGAGGTTGTCATGTCAGATGAGTGAGTGGGGTTGGTGGAAAACAAAGTGTATGGGATTTTGGGTTGTTTGTTGAGGGATTTGGGAGTTTGAAAACGAGTTGTTTGTCATGGAATTAATTTCAATTTTTTTAAGAATTTAATTTTAAGAGTTTAATTTAATGATGGGGATATTTATAATTTTTTAAAAAATGAACAAAACACATGAACATGAACATGAATAAACAACTTTAAAGAATTTTTATTTTAAAATATTTTAAAATTAATTTTAAATTTCATTATGTAATTTGTGAAGGCCTGTAACTATTAATTTTTAATGTAATTTCAATTAAGCTTATAATATTAACGTAATTCTAATCAATGTAAAAACTCAATTAAATTAAAAACTTCAGTATTAGATTATCAACTAGACACAGTAGGCACTTCCCCAAGGGGTCCTGAAGCCCAGGGAGCTTAAAAGTTTTTTTTATGTGAAATTAAAACTAAAAACTGAAATAAGCAATGGAATTATTTATAATGTTTTGTAGTTAAATTTGGTGTTTGGTATTTTAGTTTTTTGAAGGAAAAAAATTGTCATTGACTAATGGGACCCCAAATATGGATATTTCTATGGGTTTCTTTACTGAAATGGTTTCAGGTTCTGGAAATTGAAGTTTTAATTTATTGAATTTGTTTATAAGTAGAGGAATATCATTTTATTACAATGTTGCAATTGAAATTTGCAATGGAAAATAGGAGAACAAGTATTGTTGCTTGAAGTTGTGGCTGTACACTGTAGCAATCAGACAGATTACCGAATCAACAATACTGTATCTATTTTCCTACTTGCCATTGAAAATGTGTTTTGTAGTACTGTAATACAATGATATTTTTTTACTTAAAAAAAAAAACCCATTAATCTGCAAATGTCTTATTCATGAGGTCCCCTTGTGAGGATGGTAGAGCCATAGGGTATTTTTAAGCTTCTCCTATAATATTGACTACAATTACATCAAGCACAAACTGAAGTGCTTTGGTATATTACAGGAAAGCCTACTGTTGTCTTCTGTTGGGATTGCAAGGGGCAGATTTTGCGTAAACAATAACTCACAAAATAATTGATTAATGATCCTGAAATTCACAGAGAATAAACTTTATGTGAATATAATAAAAATGGGGTGGTATTCACAAAAACTAGCCTAAGTTTTTGCATAAGTCAAAACTTAAGAATTTCGTACGCAAAATCTTAAG
>JAQIXT010001969.1:0-12804 GCA_034700445.1 Stenotaenia linearis
TAGATATTTGGAATCTACGGGGTTTTTTGCATTGGATTGAGTGGTTTTAGGATTCTGATGGCTAAACATTTTATTTACCTTGAAAAAAGGCACGAAATGAAGTTTTAAGGTCTGCCCATTGCTGAAAAATGTCACGTGACCATAGGAAGTGTTAGGTATTATGAGACGTATGTATCTTCATATCAATGAGCGTTATTCTTCGAGAGTATTTAGGAACGAGGGTCAAACGAGAGTTCGAGATTATCCAATATTGCTAATGAATGTGTAACGATTTTGGTAAACTGAATAAATACTTTATTCTTTTAAAATACATTCGTATTGATTACTGAACGGATACATTTTCAATACAAACATGGTAGCAGAGGATGGTTGTGGGCCATCGACGAACAATTGAGAGAGCGAACTGGAGCCGTTGACGGAAGACGAGACGCTGAACGCCGACGAGCGCGAAAATAATTGCGACGACTTCACGCGACTGTTTCTTGACGGGATCGAGCCTAGTACGAGATACGAGGACACGATCAAAAGCAGCGAGAGTGAATTTACCAGTAAAATTGGCGACTCATCGAGTGATTCGGACCGTACAACAAACAGTTCTAAGAGTGGATCGTCAATCGTGAGTGGGCAAAATAAAATGGCGACATCCACAAAGATAGAATTTACTGGCATTGAGCCATTAGGAGACGACAATTATTTTATGTGGGCCACACGGGTCGAAGATGAATTGCGAGGGGCGAAACTCTGGAAAAAGGTCATGGAAGCGACCGAACCACCCCGTGGAGTGCCAGGAAATGTGAATTTCGACATAGACGAGAAAACATGGGACCGTTGGGACGACGCGAATGCACGTGCCAGAATGCTAATGGTCAGACCTATGTCAGATGACAAGGCAGCTGAATACGGTGAGGAAAAAAACAGTAAGAAAATGTGGGATAATATTCAAAATTCGCTGCAAGAAAAATCTGAAAAAAGAAAAATGATGGCGACGCACAAAATGACCCAATTGAGAATGGAACGATGAGAAACAATTGACCAATATTTTAATCGAGCAATAAACATCAAACAACAATGTGCAGCCATGGGGAAAAAGATAAGTGATGATGAAACCAAATTTTATTTAATTGAAGGATTGCGCCCAGAGTTCGCGACGCTCAAGGAAACGCTTCGATTCCAAGGCGACCTACTGATCGGCGATTTGCGACAGGGACTTAAAGAAGTTGAATTGGACAGAGGAAAACGACATGAGGAACCCAGGAAAAATTACGAATCAGTGCGTAAAGCTGGGGATCAAAGGAAAACTTCAAAAAGTTGTTTCAAATGTAGCAAAACAGGCCACATTTCCAAGGATAGCTGGGGACAGTTAAAGTGTTTGAATTGTCAAAAAACTGGTCACAAGGCAGTGGACTGTCGTGAAGAGAAGAAAAACGAAAATGCTCTGATCAGTGGACGAGGACGAGGCGCGAGCGGACGAGGAAACGCGACGAGAGGGAATTCAGCATGCGGAAAGCAACGCCTGATAATTCTTGTTGAAAAATGTTCATCAAACGAAAATGAAAAAAACAAAAGTGCAAAAAATGAAGAAAGTGAAATTGTTTGTGATGAAAAAAGTGAAATTGTGTGTGATAAAAATTCTAAAATTGTTTTGTGGTGCCGAAATAAATAAATAAATAAATTGTCGTTAAAATTATTTTTGTTCTCTTTCTTAATTCGTGGTTTCTTGTTTGTTTGGTGTTTTGGTGTGTTTTTCATTACTTTACCTTTGTTATTTATTTGGCACTCGCCCCTCTTGTGTCTAGGTCAAGGACTGAGCACCGCTCACATAAAAGCATCAGCGATGCTCACGGCCTGAGGGCTCACAGCCCCACTGCTGTCAAAACAAGACCATTGTCAGGTAATGTCAGCCCCCATTGGTGGTTAAACTAGCCAAAAAACCTGGGATTGGCTGGTCTTGGATATCCAGTTGACCTAGATCCTGGGTATCCTCCCAACCTGATAAAAGGGCTTGAAAACTTTGCCTCGATGCCTTTTTCGCCTGTGTTTATACATCGCATCAGTTTGGGAAATTACTACAGAGTTTCAATGGTATTGGTATTGGTATTGGTATTGGTATTGGTATTGGATGCACTTCTTCGACTACAACTCCCAAACTGCTGCAACAGTCTTGCTTCTCACTAGAGCTGAGAAGAGGGACTTGATTATTTTGTCTTGCTTTTCCTACAAGAGGAAAAGAGGGACTTCTGTCTTGCTTTCACAACAAGTGTGAAAGAAAGACCTAGAAAAGGCCAGGGAGACTCCCTTCACCAGTCAGCAAACCCAGAGTAAGCTTGGACGCAGCGCCGTCGTGAGTTGTTTGAGTGTTCGAAAAAACACCACCAAGAAGCACCTAAGTCTCCAGGAGCAGTGCGCCCGTGGCACTGGAGCTACAATCCAGGAGTGATCAAAACTCCTAGACAATGGATTGAGCCAGCCTGAAAGTTGTATATTTCTTTTTGTCTGAAAGTGTAGTTTTATTTCTTTTGTACTTTCACAGTGTCTGTGTTAATTCTTCTTGTTTGATTCAACGAATCAAACACTTCTCCTTGGTATTTGAGCTCTTTTCAAATACACTCTTGAGTCCTCTAATCAACGATTAGAAACTTAATTGAGAGGTTTAATCGCTCCAAGTATTTGCAACAGAGTTGTAACCGGGAGTCTTGCATTAAACCACCTTTTCCACCCCTCCTTTTCACCTTTTCTTACTTAATACTTTTCCCATTACATTTAGTTTCATTATTTCATTCAACTACACATTTTGTATGAGGAATCTGTTACCAGAACCTCCATCTTAGGTAAAAAACTGAATAAAGTGTTTTGTTTTCTTTAAGTTTACAACTTTCCATTTGTCTCTTCTTTTTGGGTTAACAATCCACCACCCTACCATTAAGCAATTAAGTTGCCTCAGGACGAACAACGACACACCGCCACGACAGTTTGTGATGCAAATTTTGAAATTGTTTGTGATGAAAATATTTGTTGATTTTATTCAAGGTAAAAATGTAAACGGTCGCTGCGAACCGTGTCACCCAATTGATGCAGAGTGTATTGAATTTTATGGAAATGACCGCTGTGAGTCATATTGCACGGTTGGGTTGACAAATGATAAAGAAATTTGTAAACGGTCAAGAACCGTACAGTGTAATTGGTTTTGATGACAGTGTTATTTGTGAAATGGGAAAAAGTCATTCTCAACGCAAAAAGAAAAAAGCAAGCATTGAAGACATCAAAGAAACGAATGTCAACAATGACGCGAATGGGACCCGTCGCACGAGAGTACGCAAAACAGCACCTCGGGGCGAGTCAAAAGAAACGAGATGTTGCAAAGTGATAATAGATGAAGATGGGAACACGGAATGGCTGGAAATGAATGGGAAACCGAAACGAAAACGGATGAAGCAATTAAACGAGCAAAACGAAGAAACGCACGAGATGAAACCGCAAAAGCTAATGATGTTGTCCGTGGATGGCGAAGACAACGAAAACGACGACAGCGAAAATGAACAGGATGTGAACTGGTTGGTGGACTCGGGTGCAACCAGTCACATGGCCGAGGAAAAATGTTTATTTCACAAATACGAGAAAAACGAATTGGAAATTGAGACGGCTAAAGCGGAGCATGGACTTAAATCGCACAGAATCGGCGAGATCGACTTGACACACGGAGAGAGCTTCGAACGACGCGTAAGACTTCAAAAAGTGTTGCATGTGGACGAGATATCCACGAATGTGCTTTCAGTGGCGAAAATTACTGACAACGACATGGTTGTTGTGTTTTTTAAAGAAAAAACTTACATCGCGCATAAAGATGCAATTGAAATATATTGCGAAGAAATCGAATTGCAAGGCAAACGAGTTGGAGACAGTTTTTTAGTGAAAACACGTTTGGAAGAAAAAGAAAAACTTCGATCTGTGTCGGAAAAAACTGAACTATGGTACCAAAGATTGGGCCACGTAAATCAAGCGGATTTATTGGAAATGAGCCGAAAGCAACTGGTGATTGGACTGGAACCAAAAATGGATTGCTTCCCTGAATGTGCGACATGCATTCAAGCAAAAATGACGAACATTTCGAGGCCAACTGTTAAGGAAAAACAGTCAAAGCGAATAATGGAACTTTTGCATAGCGATTTGTTAGCATTTTCCCCTCCCACCTACGGAGGTGGAAAATACTTTTTGGTAATTGTGGACGACTATTCGAGGAAAACGTTTATTGTTTTATTGAAGAAAAAATCGGAAACGATTGCAGAAATGAAGAAAATCGTAACGCTGTTGGAAAACCAAACGGAAAAGAAAATGAAAATCCTAAGAACGGATAACGGAGGCGAATTCGTGAATGCAGAAATGGACGATTGGTTGAAACAAAAAGGAGTTCAGCATCAACTTACATCACCACACACCCCACAGAGTAACGGGGTGGTGGAGAGATGTAATAGAACGATTATCAACACCGTGTGCAGCCTACTTTTTGATTCCGAACTGCCCGATGCGTTTTGGGGAGAAGCTGCGTACGCGGGGGTAAAAGTTAGAAATCTGTGCGTCGAGCGTACATAAGATGACGCCCGAAGAAAAATGGAACGCGAAGAAGCCGAATATTGCATACTTGAAGAGATTCGGATGTTTAGCTTATATGAAGGATAAGCGGCCAGCCAGAGGAAAATTGGAGAAGAGAACCAAAACCGGAATCATGGTCGGATGTGCGATTAACAGAAAGGGTTATCGCATTTATAATCCGGAAGATGGAAGTGTACGAGAAGAGACAGATGTTAAGTTTATTGAAGATAAAAAAGGCGTTGTATTGATAAGGAATATAGAAACTAAACAAGATGACGACGCATATGGTGGATGGGCATTAATTAAAGAAAAAGAAACATACGAAAGCGAAGAAAGCGATGAAGAAATAAACGAAGAACGCGGAGAAATAGAAAATGAAGAAGAATCGGTTGAAGAAATTCAAGAAAATGAAGACGCAGAATCTGAAGAAAACGAAATAGTCGAAACGATTGAAAATATTGATGAAGCACCTGAGACACAGGAAGAGGAAGAAGAAGCAACGCAAGATAACGAAACGCCGAATAAAAGAGGAAGGAAAACCGGAATGACAGCCGAAAAAATTAAAGAAAAACATACTGAAGAAATGAAAAGAAAAGAAGAAGAGCTGGTGAGACAAGGAGCGCGACGTTCGGAGAGAATAAAACGAAGAAGCGAACGAACGATGATTATCTCCGAAATTTGCATACTGAAAAATTATTCGGATGCAACGAAACAAAAGGAAAATCAAGAATGGATCGACGCCATGACGGAGGAAGTTGCGTCAATGAAACGGCTGAACGTATGGACTTTGGTGAATCGACCCAAGAATAAAAAGGTGTTGAGTAACCGATGGGTGTTTCGTGTTAAATATAAGGAAAATGGCGACATTGGACGGTACAGAGCTCGCCTCGTGGCGTTGGGGTGCACGCAGAGACCAGGTGTGGATGTGGAAAATACTTTCGCACCAGTAATGAGAGCGGAGACGTTACGCTACTTGATTTCTTTCGCGGCAAGAAATGGAAAAATTCTAAAAACCCACGATGTTAAAATGGCCTATTTGTATGCCGACTTGGCCGAAGAAGTGTATATGAAACAACCAGATGGGTTTGAAGATAAGACTGACAGGGTTTGCCAATTGAACAAGAGTATCTACGGTCTGAAACAAAGTGGGAGGTGTTGGAATTTACATCTCGACAATATTTTGAAGGAGAAAGGACTAGAAAAATCATTGGACGATGAGTGCTTATATTTTTTGTGGCGAGACAACGATTATTTGATGATTGGAATGCACGTCGATGATTTAATAACGGTTGCGAACAGCGAAACTTTCGAAAAGCAGACGATTGACAAGATAAGAAAGAAGCTTGAGTTGACTACGAACGAAGTAGCTACGACAATTCTTGGAATTCAACTGAAACAAAAGAAGGGGAAAATAAAGATCCATCAGGAGGAATACACCAAGAATTTAGTGAAAATGTACGACATGGAAGAATGCCGAACTTCAAAATCGCCGACTGATCTGAATCAAAATTTGGACGAAGATAAGGACAGTCTGGAAGTTGAGAGCAGAATGTACCAGGAACTTATGGGAAGGTTGATGTTTTTGTCAACACACACGAGGCCCGACTTAAGCTACGCGCTAAGCAGTTTGTCCAGGTATAATCACAATCCGAAGCAGATTCAATGGAACGCATTGCTAAGGGTGGTGCGGTATCTGAGCGGGACATGCCACTACGGATTAAATTACGGAAGCGGAAAGGACGAGATTGTTACTCATGTCGACGCATAATTTGACTGTTCGATAGACTCAAAAGGGTTTACTGGTTTTATCGTGCGAAGGGGGAACGACTTGTTGCATTGGAAATGCAAGAAACAATGGATTGTCGCTGGATCGTCGACAGAAAGTGAATTAGATGCGTTGAACGATGCTGTTAAGGACACGGTTTGGACGAAAGAGTTAATTGACGGTATCGAGGGAGAAGACGACGGAGGAACACGACCGGAAGTCTTTTGTGACAACAGAAATGTTGTCGTCATGTTGAGTGATGGGACGCAGAAGCTTCGGACCAAATACTTTACCAGAAGGGTCAACATGGTCAAGGACGTATTGAAGAAGAAAAAACTGAAAGTGACGTTCACTCCAAATGAGTTTATGTTGGCAGACGTCTTGACGAAGCCTTATCACAGCTCGCAAATGTCTGAGATAACCAAGAAGGTTATGAATGTGGAATTTAATTAAAAGTGTTTTTTTTTGTTTGTCATTGATATAAATCTAAGGAGGAATTTGTTAGGTATTATGAGACGTATGTATATTCATATCAATGAGCGTTATTGTTCGAGAGTATTTAGGAACGAGGGTCGAACGAGAGTTCGAGATTATCCAATATGGCTAATGAATGTGTAACGATTTTGGTAAACTGAATAAATACTTTATTCTTTTAAAATACATTCGTATTGATTACTGGACGGATACATTTTCAATACAAACAGGAAGACCCTATGCTAATGACCTATATAAGGTCTAATTTTTTAAATAAATTTCACATTGAACAGTTGATAAAGCTGAGACACAGGAAATATAAATTTTTTTGAATCCCGAGTGAAGCCGGGGTAATTAGCTAGTAATAAATAATAGTCTAATGGGTTGACCCTAGATGGCACAAAGCAATTTCAAGGTCCAGCTCCTGCCACTCGGGTCTGAACAAGGCTTAAACACAGGGATCCAAACTCTGGTCGCAGTCCTTCTATTAAATAAAATTTTAATTCGTCCTCCGTAATACTTTTACCGATCGCCGCACACTGTTGACGTAAATTAATGGCCCTGTTAAAGTACTCATTAATTGATTCCTTCTTTTCATGCTTCAACTGTGACATTTTATGTGCAGTCGCCATCTTCCTTTTTTCTGTTTTCTTTTGGAGCACATCTCTTATTTTCTCCCACATTCGTTTGGCATTTTTCTCATCACTGAATTCGGCGGCTTTATCATCCGTCATGTGCCGAATCATTAGCATCCTGGCTCTGGAATTAGCGTCGTCCCATTTGTCCCATTCTTTTTCAGTGCTTTTGAAATCAACGTTTCTAGGTGCCCCATGTGGTGGCTCAGAACCATCCATCGTCTTCCATATTTTATTTCCTCTAAGTTCCTCTTCTAATCGGGTAGCCCAGATTAAATAATTATCATCATTGAGTGGCATTATCCCAGTAAACTCCACTTTTGATGCGGTCGCCATTTTTCCGCTAAAACTCACGTTTGATGAATCACTCGAAAATTCACTGTCCGTCTCCGAGCTCAAACATTTACTGATCAAGTTGCTAATTTTGTCGCCGGTTGATTTCTCGTCGTCCTCGATTAGATCTGTGTCGTCTTCTAGCAGTCTTATCACGTCTAAGAACGTTCTCTGGAAACTATCCTGGTTGACTACCTCACTTGTGCTCTCGCCAAGTTCGCTCTCGTCGCTTGAACTCTTTTCGTAATTATTCGCCGTTTTGATGTCCACTATTGTTCCGTCCAACCATCCTCTGCTACCATGTTGAAATCTGTGGATGTTTAATCCAATCTATTGTTTGCCCAATGTGTGTACAACATGATTGATTAATAAATGAATTGTATTGCATATTATATTATATCTGAATTGTATTTGAAGTGTATAATTATCGTTATTATCGTTATTTCGAATTGTATGAATTATATGACCATTTGTATTATGACGGGGGTTCAGTGCCTCATTCGTGTATAACGGGCCACGGAGCCTCATTGAATCTAATGTTTACTTTCAGTCGTTAATTGCTGTTTGTAGGGGTTTGTCACGTGATGTGATTGACCCCACCTCTTTATAATTTGCATAGATGTCAACCATTTTGTATGACATCACTCTTGTACATGGCTGACAAGGAAGTCAGACCTATATTGTATTTATTGAGTATTTTAAAGATTAAAAGTTGTTATTTTGCTTTTATCTACTGTCCATTGCTTTATTTCACCTTACACTGCATCCAGACGACGTTATATACCTGTGGAGACTTCAAGCGCCAACAAAATCAATAATGGACACGGCAACCATCTTTGAGTAAATCCAATAAAGAGTATTTATTTCGTGACCGACTTGTCACAACCATTAAAACTCCGCATAATACAAAAGACCCGCATCGCTACAACAACAACGCGTGCAATTCAAAAATTACTTACACATACAAAAACAATATTATGTAACTCTCACTTATAACCTAACAGTTATCACTGCAAAAAAAATTAAAATTACAAATTTCAAGCCAATATAAAGTGAATGTGAAAGTTAACTTTACATTGACTTACATTGACTTGAAATTTGTAAATTTAATTTTTTTAGCGGTGTTATATTTTAATATTTTTTATTCTAACAAACTCATACATGAAATGAATTACTAAGATAATTATATAATGTGTATAGTTCACAGGTTCTAACACATTTCAATTTATAAATTGTTAAAAGCCAATTTTGAAAGCCTTTTTTAAAGATCGTTCAATCTGTTTTAGGATTTTTCCGACTTATCAAAAGACAAATTCCAAATTTGACTTTCGTTTTACACTTTGAAAGCACCTAATGAAAGTCTCATGTTTTCACTTGAAATAATGAAAACCCCGTGTTTTCACTTGAAATAATGAAAACCCCGTGTTTTCACTTGAAATAATGAAAACCTCGTGTTTTCACTTGAAATAATGAAAACCTCGTGTTTTCACTTGAAATAATGAAAATCTCGCGTTTTCACTTGAAATAATGAAAATCTCATGATTTTTCCTAGAGAATTCAGAAAAATCTCGTTATTTGCATACACAATTAGTAAAATCTCAATTTTTCCACCCACAACTCAAATTATCTATTTTAAGTAAAATATTTCCATTTCTATACACTTCTCAAATCCACATCTCCACTCAACCTATCTAAAACTACCAGCTTATTATACACACCACCGAACTCTGAAATTACTCTTGCTTTCCCTCTTAATTATACCGAAGATTTAAGCTTTAATTCCAAACTGGGCTCCTATGTCAACACGTATCAAGAAAATCAATTGAAAACTGCTCTAATAACTTGCCAAGAAAACATAATCAAACCTATGTACAGTAATTAAATTTATAATCCATTCCTGTTAATTCAAAAAATATTTTAATATTTTATCAGCAATAAAACTTCACTGCACAACTTGATACATACCATAATGCCTACAATGGATATTGGATTCTAAGTTTGTTGTTATCTTTATAATCTTTAAAGGTCGTGCGCAAAGCAGCAACGAAAAGATCGTATGCAATCTATCATGGAGCGGAAGTGAAAAAATTCTCTGCAAATCTCGGGATAACGAAAGAAACAAAAGGGAAAAGAAGGAAACGAGGAAAAGAGGTTAGAAAGTCATGCAGCAAAAATGTGTTGTTGGGCGAACCAAGGTGATTTAAAGGGAAAATAACATTATTATTTGAAAATTTTATTGTTTATTTGTAGACGTTATAGAGGGTTTTTTTGGGTTTTTAAGTGAGTTGATGTTCTTTATGAACATTCTTAGGAATCTGGAACAGTATGACATCACTCAAAAAATATATGTAGAAATTAGATGGAAAATAAGATTTTGTATCATTTAGTATATTTAATCATTAAAATGGTACATCAAAAGAAACAACTAAGTGGTAATCAGTTGTTTCTTTTGATATACCATTTTAAATCAACAGTGCATTCTACCCACCAATTCATACTGTATAGTGACAAATACTACGTTTTAAAGTATTACAAAGAAGTCACCCTTAAAACAAATTAAATTGTGATTTATCACAGTATTGTATCCAACTTTGTATGAACATACTGTATTTGCCTAAAACATCTCTAAAAGTGCCGATCAATCCAAAACTTTTTCCATTTTTCCAAACCAATTTTCATTTATTCAAAGTAATTTTGCCATTTCCCAATTATTTTTCGGTTTGTTCAAGCCAAATTTTCAACCAAACTCCATCTTTCCAATTCCTTCTATTATCCTCCCTTTCGACACACCCCACAAATCCCCATAACTTGAAATATCACAACTACTCCAATCTTGAATGCAATACTTTTACACTTCGAAATACAACGGAATAAAAAAGCACTATATTTATTACATATTTGATTCGTGTCTTGTCTTTAACATCTGTTGTTTTCCTTCATTGTTTTTCTGAGTTGATGCTTTCTGACATTTTTATAAGGGAAGTGTGTAGATAAAGTACTCATGATTATTTCATGAGTTCAAGCACATTGCATTATTGACAAGTGCTGGCTGGGTAACAAGAGAGCGCTCCATTTTAAATTCCGTCATTGTCAATAGTGATGAGTGAAACGTTATTATATTAATTAAATCGTATTATTAAACATGAGTTGACCACAAATCGATAGTTACGAAACTGTTAATTACGTCTTACAAGCTAGTTTTATAAATTAATTAAATTCGAGAATGGAGGTTGTCAATTTTCAATTGGAATTAATGAGGGGAAATGGAAATTTGGTTTGGAGTTTTGATGGTTAAGGGAATTTTGTTTGTTTTGGGGGGGAATTTTGTCTTTTTGTTTGGAAAGTGTGTGCTTTGTTGCGATGAGTTTGGAATTGGAGTTGAAATTGTTTTGAAGGTTTGGGAATTGATGCAAAAAGGGGAAAAGTGATTTGAAAGTCGCGAAAATGAGTTTAAAAATTTGAAAAGTGATTTGAAAGTCGCAAAAATTAGTTTAAAAATTTGAAAAATAATTAGAAAAACTGGAAAATTGATTCGATCTATTGAGAATTGATGCAAAATCGCGAAGGTTTTTCAATAAATTGGAAAATTGATGCGAAAATGGTGAAGTGGTCGAAAAACTCGAAAATTGATTCGCGCGATTCAAAAAAACTAGAAAAAAAAAGTTCACTACACTCGAAAACTAATTGACAACTCGAAAGCTAATTGAAAATGTTTGGAATATTATTCTGAAAACTCAATAAAATAGGTTTGAAACGTGAAACTAATTCAAAAAATATAATATTGTTTTGAAAAACTCGAAAGTGATATCGAGAAATTGGAAATTTGATTCGAAAAACTCTGAAACCAATCAAATTATTCAAAAATTAATAATAAAAAACTCAAAAATTTTTCAAAAATCTCAAAAAATAATTGCATAACTGCAAACTTGTATAAAACTCGAAAATCAATTGGAAAATTACGAAAATTAATGAGTAAATTTTGAAAATTGATTTATAATGCTTAGAAATTAGATCGAAAACTCCGAATTAATTCAGAAAATTCAAAAAATGAGTTCAAAAACATTTTAAATCACCAGCACTAATTCAAAAACTAACTAAGAAACACTTTAAAAAAAACACTAGTTACTTACCCTCAAAATCCGCTTACATAATATTCAAAATCAACTTCATTTTCCACCAAAAAAACAAAAAACAAAAACAAAATAAATCACCGCCTATTCCATTTCCAAATATTGACTGATGCAACCACCTCCACAGATCAAGCACCCCCTTCACTAAAAACGAGTTTAATACCCATTTCCAGTGAGCTATTGGAAAATACACCAACAGTTCATTTTATTGCGGGTCTCACGTTGCCAGAAATGGAAAAACAACGTCATAAAACAGACAAAAGCCACTAGGGACTGACGTTCCTACTCAACCCGGCCAGAGGGCGCCACTGAACACCAAATACACATAAAAAAAATGTTATCTAACCATTTGCACACTTCTGTACACACTGTAACCAAATGAACACTTTTTTTCATTTCCCTTGCTTTGCAAATAAAATTTATTCTCACATTCGCTTTTATCTCAAATTCTCAATTACTTGATTCAGTTTCGACCAATGTCGAGTGTTTGGCACGTCTTTGGCGTTTCTCTTCATCCATTATGAATGGTTTTCACTCAAATTAAGCATAAAATATTTACTTGCATGAAAAATTCATACCCTCACGCTTTATCTGGAAATGAGACGGCGCGTGTAACTTGTTTGTCCTTTTAATTTTCTCAACAAATTATCCCTTTTTTAAATTAGAAAAAAAATCTAAGCTGATATTAAAGTCGATAATAAATGATGTGTCTATTTCCACACAATTGTGGGGTAAATAACGCTCAGGTTATTTGTATGTAATGTAATGGATAACGAGATCCTGTGAAGTCTTGATTTTATAATAAACTAGCTAATTACCCCGGCTTCACTCGGGATTCAAAAAAATTTATATTTCCTGTGTCTCAGCTTTATCAACTGTT
>JAQIXT010001970.1:0-12803 GCA_034700445.1 Stenotaenia linearis
TCGAAAATGAATTTTTATGCATATTTACCATTCCATTCAACACTTTTCCAAACACGACATGTTTTCCATCGAGCCACGATGTTTTTTTGACGGTAATGAAAAACTGCGAGCCGTTTGTGTCTTTTCCAGCGTTCGCCATCGATAACCAACCAGCGCCGTAATGTTTCAGCTTGAAGTTCTCGTCTTCGAATCTCTCGCCATAAATACTACGACCTGAAATAAATTTTTTTGAAATTTAATTTAACAATTTTTCTTTTTTTGAAATTTCAAACCTCCAGTTCCATCTTTATTCGTGAAATCTCCACCCTGGAGCATGAAATCCTTGATGACTCTATGGAATATACTTCCTTTGTAACCTACTAAATCTCCATTGTCACTTTTCTATTAAAATTGAATATTAAATTTAGAAAAATCGAAAAATAAACAAAACTCGATTTTTACTTCAGTTTCGTGTTTTGTGCATAATTCGGCGAAATTTTTCGCGGTTTTCGGTACAGTTTTGCCGAATAAACCGATTTCGATTCGTCCTGCCTTCTCTCCTCCTATTTCGATGTCGAAGAACACCTAGAAAGTAAGGAAATTGGGTTTTAACACAGTTTTAACGCGTGTAAACAATGAGGGTGAGACGTGTGCATACTTTATCAGTCACTTTTGGTCCCTTTTTCTTTTCTTCGCCGAACACTGTGCTGATTAAAACCACGCACACGATCGCAAGTACAGCAAATACAACGTACTTCATCTTCGATTTAGATCCTAATAGATCCCTAATGCTAAACTTGTCGGCTTTCGGGTTCCCTTTCGTCCGTGGCCGCGTCAACATAAGGTGGCTGGTTCTGATTGGTCAATTCGGCGGAACATAAATCTATCAATTAAATTATAAAATATAACGTTTAATTTAATTTGGTAGCGAATTGGGTAAAAATAACTATAATTTAAAAGATTAGGCAATTGATTTTTAAGACAAAAGAAACTTTGGCTTTCTGCCATGAGGAGGCAGTGTCGAGAGTAAACAAGAAAAATGGCCGCGCTCGTTAAACCATGTGTTTCCGGATTGCTGTGTAGAAAATTTATTAAACAAGGTTTGATTTCGGTTAATTTCAAAATCAGATCACATAAAATGCTTGTTAATAGGTTGTCGGATGTTATTCGGCCCACGAGCGTTAAAAACGGATCAATATGAAAAAATGCGAGCGCAAGAAATCGCCGATTCAAAAAAAGTAGATGGTAAAACGAGCTTTGAAGCTGATTATCTTTGAAAATGACGTGAGATAATAATTATAAATTTTTCCAGTTATGTTTCGAGACAGGATGAAGCAAAATATATCATCGGACAAATACACGATATTCAACAGCGATGTATTGAAAATGACGTATATTATTCAGAAAAACGACGAAGACGACAAGAAACTTTTCGTAGAAATGTTAAAAAAAGCAAAATCGGTCAACACTTTTACCGGAAACATCATTATGTCGATGTTACATTACCTCGAGGAACCGGAACTAGCGTTAAAACTCATTAAAACGCCGGTAATGAGTGAATTTAATGAGAAAATTTGTTAATTTTAATTCGATTACGTTAGGAATATTCTCGGTTATTGGCTAGAAATCATTGCTATTTCATCTTGATGGATTTACTCGTCAAAAAACACAAATATCAACTCGTTCTAGACGTTTTTAACGACAGTCATCACGCGCACAACCCAAAAATACCTCTTCTAGCATTGGCTTCGTGTTATAAATTGGTAATTTTTGAATTTATGCAATTAAACGTTGAAATTTTATATTTTTTATTAATTTAGAATACGAGGGAGTCGTTCGAGTTCGCGAAAGAACTCGTAAAAGACATAAAAATGACCAAACGTGAATTTTTACTGAGGTCAATGCACTTTGCTTGTGCTCTTGCCATCAAACAGGTACACAAAGGGTTAAATATTGAGAAAATTATTTATTTCTCATTTTATTTCAGAACGATCCAAAATTTGCTTTGGAATTTCTCTCGTTGATCGACGAAGACGAATTTTTCATCACTTCTAATTTAAAAGTACTTTATTTTAAATTTTTAAAAATATTTTTATGTTTTTGTTTACATTTTCGTTACAGATGATGGCGTTAAGTGATATCGGTCATTTAGATGATGTTTTTTACGAGTTGGGTGGAATATTAAGACAAAATGTTTACGAACGAACCTCATTTCGAAAACAATTGTATCCCGATTGTGTAAGTGTTTTTGTTTTTTGGTGTTTTGAAATCTTAATTATTTTATTTTTAGTTGAGGAAAATCGAGTTTGCGGTCGAACGAGTTGGATCCGGTAAAAGTGTGGAATTGATGAAAATCGTGAACAAACTTAATTTTAAGAATAAAATTTGTAAACAGACGGTCGAAGATGAACTGTTTAAAGAAATTAACGAGATTGTTAAGCCCGTTAGTGTTTTAAGTAGAGGAATAAATGTGAGAGGGAAAGTGAAGGATATAAATGTGTTCGAAGAAGATGGAAAAGTGATTAAATATCGTAAAGGTTTATTCCATAGAGATAGATAATTGCGTAATTTGTTTATAAGAAGCTGAGATTGTATTTAATTTGAGTAAATAAAGTGACTAAATACATAAATATGTAATTTTGTTCTGTTTAAACCGGTTTGAACCGAATAAACGTCACACGTGAAAAAAAAACAGGGAAAATTTTCATTAAAGTTTCGGTTTCGTTTATCAAAAAGACAACAAAAAACCGCAAAAAACGCTTAAAACAGAAAAACTTCATTAATAACAAATAAAATACATAATAACAAAATATTTCCTTTTTATTTTACAAAATAAAAAACAATTTTTAATTAGAAAAATAAGGTATTTCCGGTTTACAGTCCCGCAGATACCAAACAAATTACAGTTGCTGTCTGCCGCTCAGATTTGGATAGGGATCTAAATTTGGCATTCCCTATCAGTAACATTTTCCATTCATGATGAGAAGATATTTGATGAAGTGTGACATTCGCGTCAACAAGGGGTGATCGCTATCAAACAACAACAAACGATGGGACGCTTAAAAACCTTCGACGTTGTGTTCGACGACAACCGCAGTGTCTTCTACCCGGGTCAGATGGTAACGGGAAAATGTTTGGTCGATTTAAATGCAGACATGAAGATGCGATCGCTACGAATTTCTATGCGAGGAGTCGCCAAAGTTCACTGGACAGAGTCGAGAAGTACTGGAAACCGATTGGGAGCGTACACTGAGCATTACAACGCTGAAATTGAATATTTTCTTAAACGACAAGTTCTTTTTGGCAGTGGTAAGAAAAATAGAGGATTTTAATTCGTTTTATTAGGTGGCGAGGTGTTGGACACCTGACAAGTCAGCTGGAGTGCGAAAAACCCGTTTTTTTGCATCATTTTGTTTACTTTTGGACCTTCAAAATGGCGACTTGTGTATTTCGGTAAACCGTTAAAAGAGGGCATTTTTTTTTTTGAAAAAATTTTTGAAAGTCGTTTTAAAGTTAGCAGATGGCCAGTTTGGCATTCGGAGTTATTTTGAGATTGGAATGTGAGGTTGAAATTATGTGTAAATATTATGAAGGTTTACGTGATTGGAAAACGGCGGGAAATATTTGTTTTGATAAATGGGGTCGAGGACACCTTGGGTTCGAAGGTGTTTTTGTAAACAATTTTGTTTGTTGTTTTGATTTGGAAATGATCCAAAACAAATAAATGAGATTATTGATTTGTTTTTTGATTTGTAGAGAACGGGTTGATGGAAGATGTTTTACAAAAAGGTCATCACGAGTTTCGGTTTTTGTTTCAACTTCCTTCTGGGTATGTGAATACTATATTTTTGTTTAATATTGATAGTTAATGTTTGTTTGATGTCTATTTTATAGAGGAATTGCTACATCGTTTGAAGGGAAATATGGAAATATCCGTTATTGGGTTAAGGCCGAGATGGATAAGCCGTGGTCGATCAATCCAAAGATTAAGAAAGCATTTACTGTCATTAGTCCAATTAATATCAATAGAAATGAGTACTTAGTAAGATATTTTTGCTTTATTTTGATGTTTGTTGACTATGTGATGCAGAAAGTTGTGAAATTTAAGCGAGAAAGTTAAATTTTGATGAGATTTTGTTGAAATTTGATGCAAAATTGACGAATTTTGTTGAAATTTGATGCAAAATTGACGTATTTTGTTGAAATTTGAGGCAAAATTGACGTATTTTGTTGTTTTAGATTCCTGTCGGAGGCCAATCGGTGAAAACTTTGTGTTGTTGGTTCTGTGTGTCGGCTCCCATATCGATTTACGCCAAGACTGATCGAAAGGGTTATTGTCCTGGTAAGAAATGAGTTTCCGGAAATTATGTCTTCAAAAAATGTAATAATGTAATTTTGTAGGTGAATCGATCGCAATTACAGCTGATTTCGAGAATTTGTCGAACCGAACGGTTGTACCGCAAGCTGCATTACATCAAACGCAAACGTTCGTAGCGGGAGGAAAAGCGCGTTGCCGTAGGAACAAATTCACAATCGTTACGGGTTTAGCCATTCAGCCTGGAAGAGCGATGGTTTGGGATTCGCAATTACTTAAGATTCCAGCCGTTTCTCCTTCCATAACAAATTGTTCGTTGATCAAAGTTGAATATTCAGTTCGAGTAAGTTAAAATGAAATTTTTGAAATTTTTTTGAAATTTAAAAAAAAATTTCTTTTTGATTTTAGGTTACGTTGCAAATACCTGGTGCTTATAATTTATCTATTGATTTGCCGGTGGTTATCGGTACCGTGCCGTACCGAAGTCAGTCGGGATACTCGTTGAATGGGGAATTGGAGGTCTTGAGAGAGGCTCGAATTGCTCTTTTTATTCCGACTGCGCCTCCGTATAGGGAATCAGAAACGCCGCCGCCGCCTTTAGAGCGTAAATTTGAAGATAATTGATGGGATAAGTTGTTTAAAGTGTCATAAATTACAGGAAATTAAGAAAAAATGAACGTTTTAGCGTTAAATTTGACTAAAAACTTGAAAAACGGTCGGTTTTACGTTAAAAACTATCAAAAAAACATAAAAATTATCGTTTTTACATTACATTTGACCGTAAACTTATAAAAGTTATCATTTTTAAGTTAAATTTGACTGGAAAAATCAGAAAACGATTATTTTCTCACGAAATTTCCTCGAAAACTTTACAAAACGATCGTTTTACTCTAAACAACCACTTTAAACACACTTTTTACCCTCAAAACATTAAAAAAAATACATAAACAATTCATAATTAATCCACAGCACCTCCGTCGTACATGGAATGCGTCGAAGGAAGCGTGGACATACGAGACGACGAGGAAGGCATAGTTGGTGACACGTATTTCACTCCAAGATACACTTACGTTTTGGACTATCAATACAGACCTCCACCAGCATATTCAGAAGTACAAAAACAAATTTTCTTGTTTACAAATTCATTAATTTGTTTATTATTTCAATAGGTCGATCCTCATCCGAGTTCTGGCCCAAATGCTAATCATCTACTCATTTAACAATTACTGAGATTAAATACAAAGAAAATACTTAATTTTTTTAAATTTCATTCCGACTTTCCTGTTTTTCTTTGCTCTCTACACGTTGAGACATTTTCCTTTGTCATAATAATTTTTCACGATTTGAATTTGCAATTTTTTGCTGTTTGATTTTGTACCTGAGCTTTGTAGATTTATCTTTTATGTTTTGTTAATGGTGGGATTGAAATTCGGATTAATTTATTTGAAATATTCCATTTTCGAATATTGGATACTAGTCAAATTGACCTGTTATTTGTAGTGTACATAATAGCTTTGTTTTTTGAATTTGTTTTTATTTCGCAATTTTTATTTTTTATTTTTTTGTTTTTGTATTAACAGTTGGAAAATTAGTTTCATGTACTTTTTTCTTATTAAATATGAATAGTGTACATTGAAACGAAGAAAATTCACCTTTTTATTGCGTTTGTTGAATTATGAACAAAATCCTCCATTTTGAGTTTCTGAGAAAACCTGGTTCGTATCGAAATGCGTTTTAAGTTTTATATTCAAACTTATAGTTTGTTTTATAAATAAGAGATAAAAATGTTCTATATTTAATTCTTTGTATATTGTAATCAAGAAATCAATTATATTTGAAATAAATTATATAAACAAGACTTTTATCCGCTTTTTAAAAATTTGTTTCACGTTTTCGTGAATCTAAATTATAGCAGACAGCACAGCTCGCCATTACTCGGCATTCGAACCTCAAATATGTCAAAAATCCAGTCTGTGCTCGAGGAATTGAGAGAAGCAGCTAAAAACCGTGGGAATTATCAAGAAGAGCTTGCACAACAACTGAAACTATTAAAGGAAAACGAAGCGAGACATGAAAAACGTAAATTTAAATATAAAATTTGAATATTTTGATTACACTCGATTTATAAATTTTTTTTTTAGTTAAAGAAAAGTTGAACGAAACGTTCGAAGATGTAGCGCTTTTAAACAAGAAGATTGTCTTGTTTGAGACGAATAATACGGAAATGAAAAGAAAACGGAAGAATTTAGAAATTGTTATTGAAAACTCGATAAAAAACGTCGGGAAAATGAAACGTAAGCTTCAAGAAACCAAAGCGAGGCTCGAGGAAAATAAAAGGTAAAATATAAACGGAATTTAAGAATTTAATATTTATTTGACTTTAAATTGAAGACGTTTCGCGAGAGAGGAAACGAAAATGGCATCGTATCGTAAAAAAGTCGATAAAGAGTTTGAAAAGCAAGAAACGTACAGAGAGGCGTTAAAAGAAGAAGAAGAAATTAAGATTTTGATTAAGCAAAGTAAGTTTTGTTACTGGTTTTGAAATTTTCATTTAGATTCCTTTATTTTGAATAGAAAACGATATTTTGTCTGAAGTTGGATTAAATGACGTCGCCATTGACGATCTGAACAAAATAATTACTCGAATAAACTCGGAAATCGAGGGAGATGAAACGGAAAAACGGAATTTAGACGATGAATACAAAACTTTGCAGGATAAAGTAATTTACTTTTAAAAACTTTTAAAAATAATAAAATTCCAAATTTCTTTAATTTTTAAGTCCAGCGGAACGAAGAAAACGATGGCAGAACTTGAGCAGGAAATCAAAATAATCGAGGTAAAATTTATGAACAAAATCAGACACGAGATCGACGATCGACATTAAAATTTATTTATTTATAAAAATTATAGAAACATAATACTGCTAGGTTACTTCGCCTTAAATGCCAGTTAAAGAAGGCGCAATCGAAACTACAGTTCATGTAAGAATTAAATCACATCAAAAACATTTAAAAACAAAATTCATCCAAAAAAAATCTCGAAAATGTTAAACATTGTTAGAATTTTCACGAATTTTCCTATTTTTAACTGGTGATGTGATAATGTGGAGCAAACTCAGCGACGACGGTGACGTGAAATTAGGTTTTTCTCTTCCGGTTCCGTTTTTAGTCGGAGTTACATCGGAATTCGACATATTTCCGTTGAAAATTTCACTTTTGGCACGTTTTTTCGATTGAGGTTCGACATTTTCGCTCTTTCTCTTGCATCGTTCTCCCAAACTGAAGGTTTCCGAACGCGGTTTCGTTCGTTTCCACGCGTCGAAAGGCGATCCGTTGACCGAATTATTGCACGAATTTTCACTTTTTTCCACAAAAACATCGTCGTCTTTGTTCGAAGTCTCCAGTTCGTCTTTGAAGTCGATTTCCGGCGACAGCGGGGCGACGGAAGACGAGGAAGTTGACGTCGAGTTGAGTATTTTCCAAGCGGGAAGCCGTAAGGGTTCAGGCGACGTTTGTCCCTTCGAAATCGGGGAAGAGTCGATGTAATCTACGTCCGAATCCGAGTTTTCGTTCGGATTTAACTTCGCTGGACTCGACAAAATCCTTCGAACTTTTGTGAGGGACTGACTCATTTGTCTGGAATGACTAGAAGTCACGGCGCGCTCGTTAACAGCTCTCGGAGGCTGCGATTCGCTCGTGTAAAGTCGTCTTGCAACTGCAACTAAAAAAAAATTGATAAAATCAAAAAAATTCAAAAATTCAATTTATTTTTTTACGTTTATGATGCGGCGTTTCCTCGATTACTATATTCCTTCTACTTTTCGCGAATTTTTTCTTAATTTCTTCCATCGGTGTCTCGCAAACAAACACATCTTCATTCACTGACTTCGAAGGGGTTAAAAATGTCGTTGTAGACCCAAACAAACTTTTTCGCGCCGATGTTTTCTTCCTTTTCTCTTTTTTACCCACTTTTGGTATTACGTCACTCACAGAACTACTTGTTTGTACCTAAAAATTAAAAATTTCATAAAAAATTTTCAAAATTTCACAAAAAAATTTTAAAATTTCAATTTTTTTACTTTTAATTTTAATCTCGCTTTTTGTTTGGCAGTGATCGTTATGGTTCGTTTCTGCATTCCTCCCAATCGGTTCGTGCAAAGAGGTAACGAGGTTTTCCTCGTTTTGTTGGAGGTCAACGAAGACGATGAAGTCGAAGCGCTGTTGTGGCTGAGGTAATCGGAATCGTTTGCGGTTTTGTTGTCGTTTACGTTTTGATTTTGGGTTTCGATTTCTTCCTCGCTGCTCGACTGGCTGTCGAGTTCGGGTGGCAGTGGTTGGTTGAGTTCCTCGAAAATTGAGATGACCGATTCGCGGGAATTCTCGGTGTAGCTAAAGATACTGATGAATTTAATTTTGTTTTGGTTTATGAGTGGAAGTATTTTTTTACTTGGGAAGAAGCGTTTCCTTTAAAAATACTGATAAATATATCGGACTTGAGTAAAAGGATAACGTTCTTATTAACATTATTACCTGTAAAATAAAAAATTGGTTAAAAATGTAAATTTTGGCTTTTTAAATTTTGGATTTTGCTATTTCCGGTTGATTTTCATCCGAAAAACGTCAATAATGGCCTTAAAATTGTCTGAAAATGCCATTTCTGATTGAATTTCATCAAAAGCAAATCGGAAATCCCCTCAAAACCACTAAAACCAACCTCTTCAACAATCTTTTCGCGACTCTCTTCTTGCAAAACTTTAGCTGTGATCGCTTCCATTCTCAACAAAGCTTGCAGTTCGTATTCCCTATTCCTTTCATCCGAATCTGAATTTTCATACTCTTTCCCAATCATTGCCGGCGTCTTGAGAAGTTCGTCGCTGAGCAACCGTGCCGCAATGTCCTTAAAAAAAATCCAAAAATTAACAAAACAAAAAAACAAAGCAAAAAAATCCGACTCACATCACCGTTGTCTTTCCCACTCATCTGAACGTGATGAATAACAACATTAATAACATTCTCGGCACACGTCAACAACGAGTCGTTATTCTGCACAGTCTCATTACAATACTCCTTAAGTTGTTCGATCAACTTATCCTCATCGTTTAAGTTGAATTTCCCATTCGTTTCGATCGACTTCCGTTCTCTCGAACGCCGTTGCGGTTTCGGTTTCCTTTTCGCTTCGTCATCGTTTTTTGCTTCTTCGTTTTTCGCTTTCAAGTTCAATAAACTTTGTTTGACCAATCCAGAGCTCCGTTCCGAGACGTTTAAATTGGAAGAAATTTTTGGCAGGTGAATTGGCAATGTCGTTGCGACGTCGCTTTTGTATTCGATGTTTGGCAATGTTTCTTTTTTGTTAAAACGTGCAGCTAAGCGAGCGAATATCTCCTCTTCTCTTTTTATTATCGGGTTTTGTTGCCTGAAAATTAAAAAAAAAATTTTCTTTAATTTTTGAATTGATTTTAAGGCGGTTTAGAGTGAAGAACTCACGTTTCGACCTCGAATTTTGGTTGGAAAGACACGGAATTGGGTAAAAACCACTTTGTGAGCATGTTGAATGAAAATTGGTTCGTTATTTCCGGTTTTCCGTCACGATAATCTGAAAAAACAAAGTAAGAATGCAATTTTCCGAATATAAGTGGAATTTTGTTGAAATTTTACCCAAATTTGCAACTATTTGTTTTTGTTCTATAAGTCTGTCGACAAAATTTATCGGTATTTCGTTTCTTTCGTTTAATATCTTAAGCCTTCCTAGAGATAAAGGATAATCGAGTCCTTTCTTTACAGCGATTTTTCGATCCACAGAAGGAACCTTTTGCGGAAATATGTCCATAAAACACAAAATGGCGAGAGTTGGTGACACGGCGTATAGAATTCCACAACAATTGTTGATATTTATAAGCTACAAAACACAAAAAATAATAATTTTTAAGCAAATTTCAAAAAAATTGAAAAACTCACTAAATTCAAATTATTATTCAATAATATCCTGAGCAAATGATAAAACTTTTCTTTATTTTCCTCACTAGCCAAACATCCTAAGGTACACTGCGACGCAATCAATTCCTTGTAACTCGTTCCGGTGACCAACATCGGGTGAAACTGCGAATTCGTTTGCATCAACTCGGAAAATTCAAATCTAAGCAAAAAATGATTTTTTTGTTTAAAAAAAATAATTATTTTTGTTAAATTTTAACATTTAAACTCACATATTTGAATTTTCAAGCGTAAACAACTCCATTTTCAACACATCAGCTTTGAAATCTAAAAAATCAACAAAAATTTAATAAAAATCCCATTTTAAAAAAAAAAATCAACAAACTTACGAAGATCTGCATCAAATTTATTAACTACAACTTTCTCCTTAAAATACCAATCAAGAATGGATTCAAAGGGTTTAGATGTATCAAGTAGCGTAGAAACAGCAATTATATTCCCATTTATACGTTTTAACACCCCTCGTATCGCTTGATAGCCATCAAAAACTTCATTTTCGGTCTAAAAAATAGAAAAAAAACATCAAAATCGATCAAATTTCATCATTTTTAAATACATACCAACAAATTATCATCGTCGACGTCCAACCAAAACAATTTAATCTCGTATTTCTTAACGTACGAATTAACCACAGCAGACGACATCAAAATAGGCGACAAAATCAGACTACAATTCAACTGCTGCTGTCCTAAAAAACAGAACAAATCGTCTCGACTCCAGGGACACTTGGAAATGAGGAAAACAAATTTGTCCAAATCGTTATCGCGCGCACTTTTCCTCCGGATTTTGTCCGGGGTGGAAATATCGGGCGAATCCCAATCAAAATCGTACAAAACCTCCCTCAAAATGATGTTTAAATACTGAGCGTGGCTTTGGCTGCACTTGGCGACACCATTTTGCTCGATTTGCGCGTTTTTCTTGACGCACGACGACAAACTTTGCTCGAATTCTTCGAAATGTTCGAGTTCGAAGTCGATGAAGGATTGGCGATGCGATCGGTAATGTTTTTCGCTCGAATTGGACGAGTAGAATTTGTAACCCCATTGCACTTTTGTGTAGTTTTTCAGCCGCCGATGAATGAAGTAGTTAATTAATTTCAAGCAGGATAGACGGATACTTTGCGTGCGTTTTTCTATTTCCGTTTCAAGGTCCAAAATGACTTCCGAATGATTCACGTCTACTAAAAATACGATCCTAGCTGATTTTGACATCCTTTTATCTTGTTTACATGACAAATCCTTAATAATTTTCCCGGACTTTTTAAACACCTTCCCATAATTCTCTGTTTTGTAGCTACTTCCGACTGACAGCGCGCCAGTGATTAAGTCACATGTTGTACATAAGTGACGATGAAATTACATAATAAAATTTTAAAAAAATTTATTTGTATATTTAAAAATGTAAAATACGGAATAAATGGTTTTAATAAATTCGATTTATCGACCCCCGAATTCCAGAGCATCTTCATACTTCCGGTTCTAATAATGGCGTCGAGCCAAGACGCTTGGTATTTGTCGCTATTGGGGTTGGCTGAAAATTTTAGGACTTCCAACCCACCGAATATCAAATTGTGCATTCAGTGTTTGCAGGCGGTATTTAATTTCAAGCCGCCATCACGAGTCGAAGCGAGAACCCACTTGCAACTCGGAAACATCCTTTTGGCGCACACCAAGAATTTGGATTTGGCCAAATCTCATCTGGGACAAGCAGTGAGTTTTGTATTTGTACGAAATCCCTTGAGAAAATCACTAATTCCTTGCTTTTTCTCGTTTTTTTTTCAGTGGAAACTGTCACAAAATGTAAATATTTGATCGGAAGTTGAGTTTTTACGAGTAAAAAAACGATTTTTAATGTCTAGATACCTGGTTTTGATGATATTAAATTCGAGTCTGCGAGTACTTTGGCAGATCTCTACGAAAAACAGAATCAGCCGAATATAGCTAAACCAATTTTAAGAAAAGCAATTGAAATTAGTCAACAGTCTGTTTACTGGCATTGCAGATTGCTGTTTCAGTTGGCGGTGAGAAAAAAAATTCGAAAATTTGAAAATTTGAAATAAAATTCAATTTTTTTTTTAGCAACTTCATTTTCACGAAAAGGAATTGTCGTTAGGATGCAGCATTTTGGGGTCCGGTGCTGATTATGCGCACATGTCGGGAGCGAATTTTACACGGTTGTTGTTTTTGTTGAGTAAAGGAATGGTAGGAATGAGTTTAGTGGATTTTGGTTAGTTTTTCATGCTGTTTGTTTTGTTTTAGCTGTTAATCATTGATAAAAAATTGCATGACGTTCAACCGTTGCTGACAATGACTGGTCAACAAGTTGAGAATTGGCAAGGGAGTCCGTATCAAAAAGAATTACTCAAAGTTTTTTTTTTGGTGCTACAAGTATGCCGTTATTTGATGTCTGGACAGGTATAAAATTTAGTTTTTTTTTTTTTTGGTGTGTTGTGAAATTTAAAAATTAATCGAGAATTTGTTTTCGAATTCGAAATTCTGTTGAAAAATGAAAAAAATTA
>JAQIXT010001971.1:0-12784 GCA_034700445.1 Stenotaenia linearis
GCAATTGATAAACCAGCTCTAAAAATTTTAAGCATTTACTTCAAAAATGATGTTTATTCATATGGATTTACAATGAAATCTTTAGCAAAAGCTTTGAGAATCGCATTACTTCAATGGTAAGAGCTCTTGCTCACTTTTGGAGCTTTTGCTTCACTTTAATCATACCAGCCAATGATTTTACTTATGATTTTGCGTATGAAATTCTTAAGTTTTGACTTTCACTAGTTTTATGAATACCACCCCTCATTTAAATTTGAGTATTCATATCGAAAATACGTTGAAAGTATATCGCACTACCGCGATAAACTTAAAACTCCACTCGATGAAACATGCTCTAAAAATTAACAACAAAGAGTGAAATTGATTTTTATTTTTTTTATTTTTTTTATTTTACGCAGCTTCGACTTATATATTTATGTTGAGGAATAAAAATAAAGATTTAGGCGATTCAATTAGGGAATATGTTCTCAGGTTTGTATGAAGTTGGTGAAAATGGATTTTGGTGGTTTCTAATGGATTTTTTTTTTTTCTTTTTTTTTTTTTTTTTTTAATTTTAGGTTGTCTCAGGATAAAAGTACAACTTTTGGCAAAACGATTGAGAACTTTATTCAGTGTACTTTAGACAGTCAAGAAACGAGTCCTCACATAGTCATGAGAAATGTGAGTTTGGATTTCACTGAGATTTACATTGATTCAGTGGTTTTTGATGAGTTGTTTTTGAGATTTGTAATGATTTCACTCATTAATAGTGATTTGTACTGAGATTTTGATTGATTTCAGAATTTTTCTCGGTGATTTACACTGATTTAGAATGATTTTTGTGTGATTAAGTGGTTTGATAGTGATTTTCAATGACTCCAGTGTAATTATTGGTGATTTTAGATTGATTTACAGGGATTTTCCAATTTTTTGAATGATTGTCTGTGATTTGACTGAAAATCAATGATTTATACTGGTTTTAACTGTTTTGCAGTGATTATCAATAATTTCACACTGATTTTCAATGATTTTTCAATTATTTAAACAGATTCACAGTAAATTTCTTGATTTTTGACTGATTCACTATGATTTTCTTTGATTTTTGACTTGATTCAGTGTGATTTTCAATAACTTTATACTGATTTACTGTGATTTTCAATAATTTTACACTGATTCAGTAATTTTTCAATGATGTTGCACTTAATCATTGTAATTTTCAATGATTTCACACTGATTCAGTGATTTTCCATTGATTTTCATTGATTTTCAATGATTTTCATTGATTTTCAACGATTTTCTGTTGATTTCCATTGATTATCAATGATTTTCAATTAATTTTCAATGATTTTCTGTTGATTTTCATTGATTATCAATGATTTTCAATTAATTTTCAATGGTTTTACACTGATATTCAATGATTCAGTGATTTTTTTACTGATTTTTATAACATTACACTGATTCACTAAAATTATTATCATTATTCCCTCCAAAGGTACGTCAGTTCATGAGTGGAATCAAGAATTATCTAGTCAAGCATGGTGAAGGCCAGTTTGAAATGGTTGTCCAAATGGAAAGAAGCAAGGTGAGAAATAAAAAAATTTTTTTAAAATTTTTTTTTAATTGATTGATTCATTTGACAGCTGAAAGCAAACGAGTTCCTCAACCTGGATGCGATCCTCGAAGGAGTGCTCCATAAGATAGTAATCAAACCTTTGAAGAAACACATTTATCAGTTGTTCGTTAACGAGTACACCAAAAATGGTGATCTCAAATTGCTTTCTGATAATATCAAATATGCCCGATCGAAAACGCCCGAGGAATTTGGGGTCAAGGTATTAAGTTGTTTGGTGTTATTGAAAAAAAAATTTTTTTTTTGGTGAAGTTTTTTGAAATTTTTTTTTAAAAAAATGAAGAAAAAAAAAAAGATTAGAAAAATCAGAAAAAGAGAGAAAATTTATTAAATTTTATTAAAAGTTAATAAAATAAATGAGAAATGAAAAATTCAAAGAAAAATCTTTAAAAAATTGAGAAATTAAAAAAGAAATTAGAAAATTTTTTTAAATAATTAAAAAATTTCAGTAAAATCAAAAGAAAAATTTTTTTAAAATGGAAAAAAATTTGGAAAATCAAAAAAAAATTAAAAAACAGAAAAATGGAAACAAAATCCAATTTTTTTGTTTTTCTGAATCAAATGAAAATTGAGTATTTCTGAAAGACGTTAATTTTTATAATCCAACACAATCAAATTTTTTTTTGATTTTTTCCAGAATTTTTTAAAAATTTTCTGAAAATTTTTTTGGCCAAATATGACTTTCAGCAGCAAATTTGGTCCAAATTAAATTCTAATCCTGTATACTTTGGCAACAGAAAAGTGAAATCGCACTCAAAAAATATATTTTTCTTTATATTTAAGGTCTATAAAGTGAAATAAATTTTTTTAAAGTTATTAAAAGTAGTGCAACAGACTATTGATAGTGTAGAAAGAGACTCGATTTGATCAACAATGATTCAAAATCAATTTTTGTTTATAATAAGAGATTAAAATTTACCAAACACCTTTTAGTTTTGAATTTTTAACATATTAATGGAAAACAATGCTAAAAACTGCATTTTTTGTTTTGTTGGCTATTGTTATCAATCGGTTATTGTGAGATTAAAATTCCTTTTTAATTCCAGTCTCAATTTAACCCGCCTAAAGGATCAGCGATGGACACAGTGCATCATTTCCTACGGCGTTTACAACAAGTTTACTCCCCGATGAGAAAGTTAGAAAATCTATTAACATCCACCGCTTGTATATTTAGCAGCGTAAGTTCTGTTCGCTCATTTCTCTAAATGTTGTCTAAATAATTCTGATTTTTTTCTATTTTTTATTTTAGGTTCAAAATGTGAACGAAAAGGACGAAACAGCGATGGGAGCTGATGGTAAAGAATGTCACTCGTTATGATGAATTTTTGGAAAGAAAAGATGATTCTATTTATGAAATCATTAGATTTTTAGAAAAATTTTAAAACTGTTTGAAAATGTTGTTTTGGACGCAACAGGAAATTTTTGAAAAAAATGCTAATTTTGTTAGTTATGTGTGGAATTTTTGCAAAAAAAAGCTAATTTTGTTTGAAATGTTAACATAGTTAGCAATGTATGTGTAAAATAGTAGCAAATAATGCTAATTTTGCTTAGTTTTACTTGAAATCGAAGCAAAAGTTAACAAAAACAGTATTTTTTGTCTAAAATGTTTGTAAAAAGAGCTAATTTAGTCAAATTTTAGTAAAAATTAACAAAAACATAAATTTCTACGTAAAATCGTACCTAAAAATGCTAATTTTGCTGTAAAAATTACCAAAAACATCAATTTCAGTGCAAAAACCACAAATCTCAACAACAAAAAATCAAATATTTCCTAAAAATTCATCAAATCTCATAGAATTTCGTCACAATTTTTACTAATTACCTCAAAACTTCACTTCCAGACTACCTACCAATGCTAATGTACGTCTTAGTCCATTGTGGAATGATTGCAGCTGAAATCGAAGCCGATTACATGTGGGGTTTACTACACCCGTCGCTACTCACAGGCGAAGGTGGTTATTACTTAACAACACTAAGCAGTGCAGTTCACGTACTAAAGAACTTCCAAAAATGGCACGTCGACCGGCGTAAGGAGATTAACTCCGTCGATAACAAAGAGGTAAAACAATTTTTTCGATCACATGATGTTTTTTTTTTTTGAAAAAATTTTTTTTTGAATTTTTTTGAATTTTTTTAGAGCGAAATGCAAGGATTTATGAAAATTATGATACCAGATGAAATTAACGGTAGCATCATTTCGAAGACTTTTCCAGTACGGCCTACTATGAGTACAAAAGAAGTTGGTGAGTTTTGAAGAAAAAAAACTCTTGAAAAAAAATTTTTTTTTTTTTTTCGTTTATCGATTTTTTTTTTAATTTTAATTTTTTTTTTTTGATTTTTTTTTTTTAGGGAAAATGATTGCTCATAAATTCAATATAACGAACCCTCAGGACTATGGTCTCTTTCAATTAGTCAATGGAGAAGGTAAAGGTTTTATTCAATTTTTGTCGAAAAACCGATATTTCATCGAAAAATCGATTTTTGTTTTTAAAAAAAACGGTATTTCATTGAGATAATGTAAAATTTTACAATATATCACTGAATTTTAGTGTTCTAGTGTAATAGTAACACAAAATAATTTTTTTTTGTGTAATTGCTACAAAAAAAATTATTTTTAGTGTAACTGTTGCAAAACAACACATTGTGGTGTGATTGATTCAAAAAAATCTTCATTTTTTTTTTTTTTTTTTTTTTTTTTTGTTGCTATTTTTTAATTATTACATTGCAGAAAAAATTCGGTTTTCAAAAATATTTCACAAAACCATGACAAAACAAAATTTTTGTTTTATATCATAGAATGTCATAATGTTAACATTAACTAATTGTCTTTATATCTCCACAGAGACACTTCTCATGGATACCGAATGCCCACATTCGATGCAGATGCAATTACAAGTGGCCGCAGTCGAATGCGCATTCGCCTACAAAAGAATCGACGCAAAGATCGCATGGCCAATTACTAATAAAAAGTCCTGAACAAGTATGAAATCAAAAGAAATCGGTTTTTTGGTTTACCAAATACTCAACCAAAATACAGTAGACGCCACTTATTGTGATCACAATAACCGATTGATAACAATAGCCAACAAAACAAAAAATGCAGTTTTTACCATTGTTTTCCATTAATATGTTAAAAATTGAAAACTAAAAGGTGTTTGGTAAATTTTGATCTCAAATTATAAAGAAAAGTTGATTTTGAATCATTTTTGATCAAATCGAGTCTCTTTCTACACTCAATAGTCTGTTGCACTACTTTTAATAACTTAAAAAAAAATTTATTACACTTTATAGACCTTAAATATAAAGAAAAATATATTTTTGAGTGGATTTCACTTTTCTGTTGCCAAAGTATACAAGATTAGAATTTAATTTGGACCAAATTTGCTGCTGAAAGTCAAATTTGGATGAAAAATGATCGCAATAACCAAAAAAATGATTACAATAACCGATAATTTTTCAATGAAAAAGTACCGTCCGGTCTGTACTTTGTAAAAGCGATCACATTAACCGATTGATTCCATTGAACGTGATCACAATGAGCGGTGTCTACTGTACAACGAAAACCTCGTTATAACAAAATATCTGAAATCACCGATTTTTGAGTGTTTGGTCAAACCCAAACCAAAAAATCACTAAATTCCTATTAATTTATTCAATTTTTTTTTTATTTTAGCATTTACGTTTCGCAACATTCATTTTATGGTGATTGGATGAAAACCAATGCAACTCTACATTTTATCAGCAAATTTAACAAATTTATTTGTCGCTGTCTGGCATTTACGAAATGTTGCTGCAATGTGTTGGGACGTTCTTTGTATATATTGCATTGTATTATATTGTGTAAAAGGTTTTTTTTCTTTTTTCATTGTTTTTTTGAAGTTTTTTTAATGTTAATTTTACAAGTAATTTTTTTTTATTACTTTCTCTGTGCCTTCGTTTGTTTTTCAATTTAAGGTGTATATGTTTTGACATTTACAGGAATGTAAAATGATGAAAATAAAAATGATTATTGATGAGATAAACTTTGTGGAGTTAATTATTGGACCTTTGAAGTTACATGTTTTTTATGTTTTGAATGAAAATTGTGTTTTTTATTCGATTTTTTGTTTCTTTCTTATGATTTGTGTTTATTTTTTTTGTTTTTTTTTATTGAAGTATCAAACTTTGTCGATTTTTTATTGGTTTCTATAACAACAATAGCAATTTCTAGTTAAATTTCAATTTTTTTTATCAATTTTTAGTTAAATTTCAATTTATTTTATCAATTTTTAGTTGAATTTCAATTTATTTTATCATTTTTTAGTTAAATTTCAATTTATTTAATCAATTTTTGTTAAATTTCTATTTGTTTTTGTCGATCTTTAGTTAAATTTCAATTTATTTTATCAATTTTTACTAAATTTAAGTAAATTTCCAAAATTCATCGATTTTCACTTGAATTTCACTTGAATTTACTTGAAATTTAACTTCCCAAAAATTCATCAATTTTTGGGAAGTAGCATTCACAGATTTTTTACTAAAAAATCTCAGTGAATGATTCATTGCGTGCAGCCCAGAATAAGAAGCGCCGTAACGTAAACAACTTAAAAAATGAAATGATAAATGGATTTTTATATAAAAAAATTAACTGAAAAACACTGCTATTTATTATTAAATAACCAAATTATGTAACTCCGCAACGTTTACCCTGACCTGTTTTTGTTTTTATCTAGATATTACGGGATATTACGAAATTCGGAAATTTTAATCGATCGCCCGCCATTTTGCTTAAACTATTTACTCGCAAAAAATAATTTCACACATATTATATTATTAAAACTACTCATACGTCATTTTTCAACATTAAAAACAATTTTTATTTCCTTTCAAAAAAGTCAACGCCCTAAAACTCCGACACGTGTGCGAAAATCTACCATTAGATTGCGCCTCGAAGAACTAATTCCGGATCCGAACGTCACGGTTACGTCATCACAAAGGAAAGTGGAGAAGCGTTAAGCAAGCAACTACCGCCATGTTTAGGACGGAGTGAAGTCTGTCGATGCATTCCTACGGTTACGGTTGAAGAAAGGCAAGAGGATCTGCCACTGGTGGAAAGAAACGATGGCAAGGTAACGAAAAAAGGAAATCTCAGCGAAATTGGTGAAAATTTCGCGCGGGAAAACACTCGGTGAAAACAGCAACTTATCGACCAATGGTCATTTCCTTTGTATTTTTCAAATGTTGAGCAATTGCCTTTCAGTTTAGACTCGATATACTTGATACAAAGGCAGTGCGAAGCTCCCGGCGTGATTTTTCGATATGAAAATGGATTTTATTGACTCGAAATTTGATTTCTTGCAGCAAATACGACGCGAAACGCGAATTCCACGAAGACGAAATACCACGAAATTTGGCGCGGACGGGTTCAGATTGTTTGAATAAATGGAAAGAATGGTGCCAAAGGTTTAAATTGAGACCGTTTTCGTGTCTTATGAAGGATAAATGGGTTTTGTGGTTGTTTTTTTCCCCAAACCACGTGGCCATTTTGATTTTTCGTTGTTGATTTTTTCAATTTTTGTTTAACGATTTTTGATTTTTTGATTTTTTTTCTTTAGTCCGTCAGTTAATTCTTGCTGGAGCACGTTCGCGACGCCAGCGGATAAAGAGAAAGTTGATAATGAGAAGCAGTTGAATCATACGATGCAGTCCGGACAGAAAACGTTGGGGATGACTTCGGCGATTAGTTTGGCGTCGCCGAAACCCATTGATATTCAGAGAACTAAGGAGTTGGAGGAAGCGCTCAAGCCGTATGGTATTTTCGAGACGGATGAAGAACTTAACCATAGGTGTGTGTGTGGTGTTGAGAAATTTCGAATTTTTAGTTGAGTGTTTCGATGAAAGTTTGGGGATTTTGATTTTGGTGATGGAAATTTGATGTTTTTGGATTTTGTTCGTGAAATTCGAAATTTTTCAGTGAAGGATTTGATCAGTTTGAAAATTTTGAATGAAAGTTTTTTTGTTTTGAATTTTTCAATGAAAGTTTTTTACGTTGATGAAATTTTTAAATTTTTCCATGAACAGTTGTTTACTTTGAATTTTGTTGATTAAATTTGTTTACCTTAAATTTTATTGATGAAATTTAATATTTTTCAATGAAAATTGTCTTCAGTTTGTCGTTTTTCAATGAAAATTTGTAGTTTTTGGATTTTGTTGGTGAAGTTTTGAAATTTTTCTATTTTGTTGACGAAATTTTGAAGTTTTTTCCATTTTGTTGATGAACACTTAAAAATTTGGACGAGAATTTTCATCAGTTTGATTTTTTGGATTTTATTTTTGTAAACTTGAAAATTTTTGAATGACAATGTGAAATTTTCCGATTTTTGATTAAAGGTGGAATTTGTTTTGATTTTTTAAATTTTTTCAGAATGGAAGTTCTAAGTAAGGTTAATAATCTCGTCAAGGATTGGATTAAGGAAGTGAGCACGAATAAGAATATGCCGCCTAATGTAGCTGAAATTGTTGGCGGGAAAATTTATACATTCGGATCGTATCGGTTAGGAGTGCATACTAAAGGTAAATCACGTGACACAACTCAAATATTGATTTTAGGCCTAAAAATTACTACAAACATTGATTTCTAAGGAAAATTTGTCAAAAATGTCGAGTTTAGGCATAAAAATTACGAAAAACTTTAGTTTTAGGCCTAAAAATTATCGAAAATTTAGATTTTTGCAGTAAAAACTATCGCAAACGTTAAATTATGCGTAAAAAGTATCAAAAACGTTGATTTCTGGCCTAAAAATGTGAAAATATGTTTTTTATTCGTATTTTAGGAGCGGACATCGATACATTATGTGTTGCTCCCCGGCACGTAGATAGAGCGGATTTTTTCACATCATTTTATGAATTGCTCAAAGAACAGCCCGAAGTGACGGAATTACGCGCTGTTGAAGAGGCGTACGTGCCAGTTATAAAGATGAATTTCGATGGTATAGAGGTAGAAAAATATAAATATTATAAAATTTTGTCGTTTTGTTTGGATTTTTTCCAGTTGTAAAATATTTTTGATGTTGTTGATGAAAATTTGAAGATTTTTTGATTTTTATAACAAAAATTTGGATTTGTGAAAAATGAAAAAAAAATACTAATTTTTTTTGTTTTTTTTTCTTTAATTTCAAAAATTGAAAATTGTTATTAAAAAAATTTTAAAAATTCAATTTTGTGAAAATTTGTAATTTTAAATTTTCAGTGATATGGATTTTTATAGTAAACATTTGAATTACAGAATTTATATTTTTTAAAAAACAAGTATAAACGTTTTATGATGAAATTTTATTATAAAAATTCAAAAAAATTGACCAAAACAAAAATAAAGTTCAAATTTTTATGATAAGAATCAAAACTTATCTACTTATCATAAAATATTGAAATCATCATTAATTTTATTATTATATATTTACACAGAAAATTCGCATTTATATCAACGATAAAAATTTGAAATAAAAAAAAAATTGAAAAACCCAAACAAAAAATCTTATAAATTCTTAATTTGTACATTAATCAATTGATTTTTTTTTTACAGTTGGATATGTTATTTGCACGTTTGGCCTTCAAAGAAATACCAGAAAACCAAGACTTACGGGACGAGGCACTCCTGAAAAACCTTGATCAGAAATGCGTGCGCAGCCTGAACGGTTGCAGAGTCACGGATGAAATTCTCCATTTAGTTCCGAATAGGGAGAATTTCCGGTTGGCTCTGCGTGCGATTAAATTGTGGGCGAAACGGCACGGCATTTACTCTAATGCACTTGGATATCTTGGCGGAGTTTCTTGGGCTATGCTTGTTGCAAGGACATGTCAACTGTATCCAAATGCAGTAGCTGCTACTCTTGTACATAAGTTTTTTTTAGTTTTTTCAAAGTGGTGAGTTGATTAAATTTTTTTTGTGTGCTAATTTTTGGAAAAAAAAATTTGATTTTTTTTTTTTAGGGAATGGCCCAATCCTGTTTTGTTAAAACCGCCTGATGATAGTAAATTAGGGTTCCCGGTATGGGATCCTAGGGTACGTAAAAGATTTTTGGTGTTGTGAAGGAGTTTTGTGGAGAAATGTCGATTTTTATGGATTTTTTTGTTAATTTCTTAATAATCGATTTTTTTTAATGAATTTAATGTTGAAAACGATAGTTTTCACTGATATTATATTGTTTTCAGTGAAGTTTATGCGATTTTTCGTAAAATATTTTCGATTTTTTGTGAATTTCATGAGATTTTTTTGGAATTTTAAAATACATTTCTTGAAAATCGAAAAGATTTTACGAGATCTATGTAAAAATTTCATGAAAATAATGATTATTTTTTTATGAATTTAAAAATTGAATTTTTTATTTTTTTTTTAGGTGAACGTAGCTGATCGTTTTCATTTGATGCCCATCATCACTCCTGCATATCCGCAGCAGAATTCAACTTTTAACGTATCTCAATCTACTAGACACATTATGATTAACGAATTCAAAGACGGTTTGGCAATCACCGACGAAATAATCCTCGGTAAAGCCGAGTGGTCCAAGTTATTCGAAGCACCCAATTTTTTCGGAAGATATAAGTAAAGAAAACGTAATAAAATTTTAATACTAAATAACATTTTTTTCGATACTTGTAGACATTTCATCGTATTGATAGCGGGTGCTAATTCGAAAGAGGATCATTTAGAATGGTACGGATTAGTCGAATCTAAAATACGCCTTTTAGTTACGTCATTAGAACGGAATCCGCATATTAAAGTGGCTCACGTTAATCCGGAATGTTATACCGGGTTGGAGTATAATCCGTAAGTTTTTCGTTGACGAAAAGTGGATTATTTTAAGATTTTTGATTGTTTTGTAGTGATAAGCCGAATTCGTTGTGGTTTATCGGGCTGTTGTTCGATAAAGTTGAGAATTTGAATGTAGATTTAACGTATGACATACAGAGTTTCACGGATAACGGTAAGAATTTGCAAGTGGTGTCAAATTTTAAATGTTAAGAGTTAATTTACACTGATTTTATTGTTAAATTTTATTGATTTTTTTGTTAAATTTAAGTATTAACGTTAATTTTCATTGATTTTATTGTTAAATTTAAGTATCAACGTTAATTTTCATTGATTTTATTGTTAAATTTAAGTATTAACGTTAATTTTCATTGATTTTATTGTTAAATTTAAGTATTAACGTTAATTTTCATTGATTTTATTGTTAAATTTAAGTATTAACGTTAATTTTCATTGATTTTATTGTTAAATTTGAATATTAAGTCGTTAAAATATATTTATCATGATGATAAATATATCACCTTTTCTCTTCATCCAGTTCACAGACAAGCAGTAAGCATCAAACGGTACAAAGAAGGCATGAGAATAGAAGCAAAACACGTTCGAAGGTAAATCTTGATTCATCTAACACCACAATCACGACGCTTAACTCACTTTTGTTTGACCAGGAAACAACTTAGCAATTACCTCCCAGCACACATCTTAAACAGGCACAAAAAAAAGGAAAATACGGTAAATCATTTTGAGGAAAAAATATAAAATTGAAACCTCTTTTTCGTATTCTTTATTTGACGTTACAAAATGTTGCTTAATTTGATTTTCTGCCTTTTATTTTCATTTTTTTGTTGTTATTTCTCTTTGGCTTTTGTGACCCTGCAGGACAGCAGGTCGTCCACTCCGACCAACACCCCCAGTCGGTTGGAGGTAATGAAATCGAGTGCGTTGGGTCACAGCAAGTCAGACAGTGATCTAATTCGTGGCTATGCTTCCCGATCCTCGGTGAGATGTCGACCACGGCAGTCCTTGGTGACTTAATTAAGTGTTGCTGTCGTGATTGACCTGTTTTCTTGTTTCATTTTTTTACATTTTCCCTTTACCTATAGATTAACGCATGCTAGATTTTATATAATACGTTGCGTTGCGGGCATGATCGGTTTGTTTTTTCAATTTTCGGGGTTTGGTGCGGGATTGAATTCGAAAATGGCGGCTTGCGTTGTTTTCTTAAAACTCACGTTTTTTGTGTTTGTTGTGTATTTTAATGGGCTTAGTTGCATGAGTTGGTTAATATATGGGTTTTTTTTTAGTAGAAATTAAATATAATTTAGTGCGGGATTGAAACTAAAACATGGCGGATTCTTTCGAGCAATGATGTGTAGTAAGAATGACATTCTTACTACACACATCATTGCTTTCGAGACTAAATTTAATCGTTTTTTCAGTATTTTCTTATTTAATGAAATAATTAATCGTTATTTTCCCCATCCACAAATCACCAAACCCAGAGCAGGGCTCAACAACGCGAATTTAACTCTTTGAAACTAAATTCCCAAGCAAATTGCATCATAACGGAAGCAAATTGACAATTTATTTCTAAAATTCCCAACTGCCACGATCACTGTTTGGTTCCTTTGGCTGTAAAATGACATTTCCGCACGATTGTCGAGCCTTTTTCCTCATTTCCTCTTCGAAAACGAATGAAAAAACACTAAAATTTAAATCTGTTTCTAATTTTTAGGGTGGAAATTCTCCCGGTTCGCCCGTCAACAGCGTTCCACGGCCTTCTTCGGCTAATGGTGCCAGCAACTCGGTCACTTGTAGCGAATTGGGCTCGCGAAAACGAGTCAGCGACAACGAGTCGCTTTTAAACGCTAAGAAGGTTCGTACCGAGTTGTGCGACACTATTAACAGCGGCGGCGGTGGAAATAATTCGGGCAAATCGACTTTTTTCGACACCGATCATTTGGACGACTCGGCGCGGGAAGCACTCGTGAGATTTTTAAAAAAAAATTTAAAGAAATTGGATTTTGACGAGTTTTTTGTCTTTTTTTTGTAGGTGACGAGTGAGGAAAAGTCGGAGCAAAGTAGCGTCACGCCGGTTATTATTACGAGCGATTCGTCGATGTCGCCGTTCCACGAAGACAGTCGAGATAGTCCGGCGAAGAACGAAAGCGAAGTTAGCGATGGAGTGACCAAATCGGTATAAGGGGGATTTATAATTGTTGTTGTTGTTTCTGTGTTATTAACTTTTTTTTAGATATTTGAAATCGATTATTTGATTTTTTACTTTAAAAAAAACAAAAATTATTTGATTTTTTACTTTAAAAAAACAAAAATTATTTGATTTTTACTTTAAAAAAACAAAAATTATTTGATTTTTACTTTAAAAA
>JAQIXT010001972.1:0-12782 GCA_034700445.1 Stenotaenia linearis
ACTGTTCGCGTTCGCGAACGAATTTGCGTTCCCCGACCGACGCGTTCACGAACGCGAACGCGCGTTCGTTTGATTGTTGCGTTCGCGAATGCGAACGCAAGTTCAGTTCGCGTCGTCTCTGGAACGCGAACGTGTCACAAAAAAACGAACGTGTCACAATACTGATACCAAGTATACCAAGTTAGTCAAACATTGAAATTTCAGCTTAAATGTGAGCTGCTTATGCCATTTTAATGTTTTAAAATGTTAATATTAAATAAATATTGCAACCGGATGTGGGGAGGGGTGGTACTATTTGTAGAAATATGGTAATTTTTCTCTGCTTTCTAATATGAATTTAGCGAGAACCTGACGTATATGAGACAGTCGGCGGGAGAAGGCGTCGTTTTCAGGATCTAATGAGTCGTAATAATTCCAAAAATCCAATTTATATTAAAAGATAATTTTTTTTTTATAAACAGATACAGAGGAAATAAAAAATGATCCTGAACGAATGGAATGTTTTAAGAATATTTTAAAAGAAGTCAAAGACTTTATTCCACTGGAAGACTGTCCAACAGACGATGAATTGTTTGAGATTCATGGAAAAGTATGAAATTATTTAGTGTTAAAACTTACAATAATGTAAAATTTTCAACAGGTCTGTACTAATAGTTCCCGCTCATCCGAAGCACCGATTTTAAAGAAAGTAGGCCATTATTTAGGCCTCTCTCTTGGGTAAGATTTAACAATAGACTGTGTTCAAAGTTTTTTGATTATGCCTTAACCACAATGTACGTAATTGTTTTTCAATTCGTTTTTCTATTTGAGTCATGTTTGGCTGCAAAATGACATGTTTCACTCTTGATTTAACTGATGAAAGCTGATAACATTAAGCATGGGTGCCGAAGGATTCTTTTCGAGGTGGGGGGGGGGGTAAAATGATGTTTATAAGTGAGTAGTGAGGCAAAAGTAAGCAAAGGGGTGTGATATTGGCTTATTATAATTATCAATTGTAAAGAATGTAAGGTTGACACATTACACACTGAAATTTCATTGTAAAATGTTGATGTTTAACTTATTTTTTGCCTAACTAGGCCAAAATAGATCTAGAGGGTTGACCGGCAGGGGAGGTTGAGGGGGGGGGGACGAATCGTTCCACTTCTCCTGCGGGTGCCTATGATATCAAGTTAGATTGAGAACAAAAGTAAAAAATTTAACTTTGCTGAGAAAAATACTTGTGAATTGCATGGTGGATTTATGCCTAGACCAAGTTCGCAGGAATGGTTAGGATTTTGCTGTCAATCGGTTCAGCTGTGCACTGTAGAGAAGCAACCAGCTTAAAAAGCAGTCTTAAAACACTTATTTTTGACCAGCATCGAATTTCGACTAAGTATGAAAGGTGGAAAGTGAGAAAGGTGGCAGTTTTGTTGGGGCTATAGGGAAGTCAAAACTATATATTTGGCTCTATTCTGTTATTGACTCATTGGAAGCTATTTAAAAGGTAACATTTCTTAATTTCTTGTAAAAGATGAAATATTAAAGATCATGAAAACATACGTGATTTACATTTAATAGGCAATAGAAACTTAGAAACCCCTAAAAGAAACAGAAAATACTGTAAATGCTCTGATAGAATACAGCCTTACGGTAGGTCTTTGTTATAGCAAAAACCATTATATGATCGTAGGGAGAAAGCTGAATTTGCTGTTTAAATGCAGCTATCCAATTTTTATTTAATAAACTGTCTATTAAAGACAACAGAAAGAAACCGAAAGAGGGGATTAAAGGGAAATAATAGTAAAAATGAATCACTTGGATAATGGGCAGAGGTGACTATAAATATAAAACATCTTGGTACAAGGAAGGGATATAAGTCGGTAAAATAATGATACAGTCGGACCCGCTTATAGCGTCAATCAAGGGACCGGGCTTAAATTGAAGCTATAAGCGGGTTGATGCTACAAGCGAGTCCGCTTACAGCATCAAAGTGTTGGCCGGACCGCACCAAACGTGTCGCTATAAGCAGGTTGACGCTATAGCCGAGGTCGCTACTGGCGGGTCCGACTGTACTTAAATTTAAAAGTCACAAAAATCACATGATTCAAAATTTAAATTGCATTTTAAAGTCCATCATTTGATAATCTCTTTGATTTGCCACCTCACACTCAAATCGCACCCATAGACAAAGTGGCACTATCGGTTTCCTTTACAATAGATTTTTAAATTAAAATTCGGTTGTGAAATCGGAGCATTTAAAGGGGGTGTCACTGGTGAATTGTTTACAGCATTAAACGAAGAAAAGGGGGATTTAACCCTTTACTCTTCAAGAAGGTTTGTGATTGGTCTGAAATAACAAATTCTACTCACTCGATTGTCGACTATACCATCGGTTATCCGTCCATATAGAAGGAGGGGTATCTCTCTGAAATGGCTCGTACGGTCGTCTCGACTGCTCCGGCGGCCGAATAGGCTCCTTTGCGTCCAAATAGGCCCGTTTGCATCCGGATACCCATTTTCTGTCTATTTGTATAGTCAAGAAGAATGGACCTTAATTACGACACTATTTTGTCCAATTCCATTGGCTGCTTTAATCATGTTATCGTGTTTTGATTCGTAATTCTAATAAAGACTATTTCAGACAGATTAAGACACATTTGTTTAGATAAATTGTGGGTTTTGACCAACAGCGCGCGACACCCCCCTTTAAATGAATAGTAAATGAGATTAATTTGTGTCAAGGAAATTATATTCGAAGTTATGATTTTGTGTGTGTAAATACCGCATTGCAAAAACAGGTTCATGATTATAATCACTTTCCAAAAACAAATCTTTGAACACATTTACTAAAGATTGACATTTGTTAATCAAACTCATCAAATCAAACCTTTAATGCAGTGTTTCAGTCTTTAATCATTCATGTGAGCCGAATGCCTTTGTTGATGATGAAGGCACATCATCGCGAGTTATAGCACTGAAGGATATTCCTCAAGCAGATACTTCTAATGTATTATATTTTTTAATTTAACTACGTAAAACATTTATGATATTAAATATTTTCAGGTGTTTGTAAGCTATGTTCCCCCATTTCTCAACACCAAGGAGAGGCAAGAGATATTAAAAAAACATTACTCTTTTGACTGCACTTGTTCAAAATGTCAAGATATAGAGAATGTATGAAAATATGGAGTGATGACAATCAATATAATTACCCTATCACAATTAAAAATAAGTTGTTGTTTTTTCTGCCCTAAGGATTTAATAAAGATGAGCATTAAATGCCAAAACGTTAATTGTGAATATCCAGTTGTGGAAGACGAGGATTCGTACAGATGTCTTAAATGTGGAAAATTCAAATTAGCACTTAGTAAACTCCTAGAATTAAGCAAGTTAGTAGAAAAATGCAATCAAGTTATAAATGAAGCAAATGAATTGGAAAAATTGGGAAGATTCAAAGAAGTTTATGAAAAAATAACTGGATGCCTCGAGCAAACTAAGTCAACATTTCACCCATACAATATTCTGCATATGGACATGTTAGAAACGGCTTTCAGTGCAAGTTATCTTTTATTGAAATGGGAACCTGCTTGTGATTTTACGGAGCAGCTATTGGTTACTTACAAGTGAATTTTTTATCATTTACTTATTTATATTTACAAGTAGCATATATTTAAAAACTATTAATATTATTTCAGACATTATTATGAAGAAGACCATCCAAAAATAGGCATTCTATTGTTGTTAAAAGGGTTTATTTATCTGAATTCATTGGATTTTGGCCAAGCAGAATTTACTTTGGGCAAAGCTTTGAGTATTATTTCAGTTTTCTTCCGTAATGACCATCAGTATATCGTGGATTGTCAACGTCATCTTGATGTTAGCAAAATGATAAACTCTCTTCAACCATTAAAAGTTTCACCTGAAGACATACAAAGAGTTAAAACTTTGGAATCCTTTCTCAAATCCAAACCATTTGCTCTGGTCCTAAGAAATGAATGTCACAAATTTTTGTGCCACTACTGTTTCAGAAAGTAAGATTTTGTTATTATTCTACGACAGGCTATTTGAAATACAGTGCACTGCCTCAAATCTGGTCGTATGAAATTCAGTTAAAACTTTTGATTCCAGTTCCGTTAAATGATAAAGCGTTCCCCCTGGAAAAACTCAGTGATAACTGCACGGTTTTGGCCATTTTATAGTATTATTAAAGTTGTTGCACAAAATCTATAGAAAATCTGTAGACGATTTATAATTTTGAATTTAAACTATAGAAAATCTACAGTTTGAAGTAAAACTGCAGAAGAATTTGTAGAAATCTACAAAGTGAGCCAATTAAATGAATCGACTCGACTCGATCAACTTGGACGTCAAGTCGAGTCGAGACGATGTAATTTCATGAGTATTTTCTAGATTTATTAAAATTTTATGTTTTTCTTTATTTCTACAACTACAAAGAAATAAAGTAATGTTGACTATTATGTAACAAAATTAGGAGTGAAAACTAATGATTAAAATAAATTTACAATGTGATCTCTTTAAATGACATCACACCATACTGCTGCAATAGCAAGTAGCATGAAAAAGCCATAAATGCATAATTAACTGAGTGTATGTTTAATTTAAATTTGTGAAAATTAGATGAAATTTACGTAATTACAAATTTTATATAACTCACAAAATTTCATCGACTCGAATCGACTTCACACCTGGAGTCTAGTCGGGTTAGAGTCGACTCAAGTCGAGTTTATGCCCACTCCTAATATACAGATAATCTACATTTTTATTTCCAAACCTTCCGATTTTTTGAGGAGAAAATTTGTAGATTTGTTAAAATCTGCAGTATACTTTTAAAGAAATATCACATCAATAATCTATACAAAAATCTGTAGAAACTAGGCAAAAATCTATAGAAACATCTACAGATAATATATAAATATTCAGATGATCAATCAGATGATTTTTTACTCTCTTAATTATATCCAGATTTTAGAGGGTACTCTGTAGACACAATTTTTACATTATGAAAGAAATATGTAATCAACATGTTTGCATTATTTATTTATTAAGATTATCAAAAATTAATACTTTTAGGAACAAAGAGATGAAAAAGTGCAAGCAGTGTTCATTTGCCCACTACTGCAATGAGAAGTGCCAAGTACACATTTCATGCTATATTTCTTATTACATTTTAATTTTTAAGTATATTTTTTTCAATAAAGAAATCTGCATGGAAAGACCACAAAAATGAATGCAAAAACTTGAAGAGAATCCAGCCCATGCAACCACCTGCTCGTATTCGTTTGTTGGCACGAATAATTTATAAGTTAAAAGTATCCCATACCGTAGCTAATACAGTGATATCCTGCTTAATACTGTTGATCAGGTCCTAAAAAGAGAGCATTAAGCAAAAATAGAACTAAATAATGAAATTATAAATGATCTATGAAGATAGGTTACATAAGAGTTAGGAAAAGCACTCTAATGAAACAGTGAAATAGCATTAAGCAGGATATGACTGATGATGTAATGTAAGTTATTCAAGAATAGAAATCTTTATTTTATTTTTTTTTGAAGATTCCTTCGCAAGAGTGTACTGAATTCAACAATTTGAAAACTATAGGTATTTTACAATAAAGATACAAAAGTCTGCGAATTACAGAATTGTCTTTCAAAATGGTGGCTGATAGATGAGATATATAATGATGGAAAATGTATAAGAAGTTAGTAAGGCAGATTTTCTGATTCAGACCTCCAATTTTATATTGAAGACCATTTTCAAATTCATCCCTACCGGAAGTCAAAAACCTAGCAAGTCAAAGAAAAAAATCAATTTGAAACTTGAAGCTCTATTACCCTTAAAGTGGTCCACAGATTAGAGGTCAGAATTAGATAATGCACTACTAATGTCGTTCATATCTTATCCAATTGTCTATAGTATTTTCGAAGTGTTTTTTAAGTCTTTTGGAAATTTTTTGCAGTTTTTTGGCCAATTATGTATATTTAACTAATTTTTTACAATTTTACTTCAAAATCTATAGATTTTCTGTAGTTTAATTTTAATTTTGAAATCTGTAAAAAAACTTTTGAAAAACTAAATAATCTATAGATTTATTTAGCTGAGTATATATCAGGTACCTTTGCAAAGATATAAGTTTAAAGGGTGGTATCCCTTGTTTACAGGGATTATGGGGGGGAAGGGACGTAATATTTGTTTTAGTAGGCAGCTTTTTGGTTAAATATGACATGTCTCCATTTTGTATCTGCTTTGCTTGGATAAGAAGACTGGCCACAATTACATCATTAATTGCTCAAATAATATTGGCTAATTTATAATTGTGTCATTTTGTTTTGGTTAGAATTCTAACAAATATGAAAGACTTTCTCATTATGTTAGGCATGTTTGTTCTACCATTGGGGACACCATCCTTTAAACAGAATTTTTTGATATCCAGTATAAATAAGATAGTAAATTGTTTACTTTTTATGCTTGTAGCTCAAAATGGAGTATTGAATGTCCCATCATTAGTATTACATTTGCCAAGATTGATGGCTGACTTGGCCTGTAATATTTTTAACCCAATAAAACTATTCATTCCTAATGAAGAGCGCCCTAGCTTCTATACGATTACTGATGATTTATGTGGAAAGGTACAATCTAAAATGAAAATCAATTCTTTCACCATACAATATAACCTTATAATAACATGATTTAATTTTCACAGATTACGCTTTACAGTTGCAATGTGCGTAGTGACGACAATGGCGATATAATTGGTTTGGGACTGGATTTAATGGTAATTGTTTACCGAAAATATAGAGATTTAGGTGACATATTTGTTAGATCTCAAATCTGCTCATCTCTCATCCCAGATTAGTAGAAAAAGGCTGGGTGGGTAAAGGAGATGCAGCAAACAGATTTCAGTCACTTTTGACTCACTATTTCAATATCAACTCATCTTACCTGGTCTTTGCAAGCGTATTAAAAATGGTCATGTTGGGTACCCTACTTATCCAGCATTTTATACTGACTGCCTCATCCTCAATATTAATCTTCACTTATGTGGGCATTCTTTTTCAAACATAATGCCCAATCAAAAAATCTTACTGCTTTAAGCAAATTTCTTTCAGTATTTTATCAAATCATAAATTATTGAAAATTTTACATCAAATGATTCATTGTATTTCATAATTTTAACATTATTCTACAACAAGCAAAGTGTTGGAAATAGCTTGCAAAAGAATGGACCATTACAAATTGCATATATGGAAATTTACTCAGCTAAAAAGCAGTTTCATACTATATTATATGATGTTATGCTACAGAGTTTCCTACGAACTGAATAGAAAAGAATCCTAAATCTCTATTTCTCATTGTATTATATTATGATCTTATGATATTTTGATATAGAGTGCAGATGCTTGATTCTGGGAACAAGACGTTGAATTCAATTTATATCATACATTTAAACACTCTTTAATAGACAGCATGCAAGAAAAATCTTATTTAAAAGAATTTATAATAATTAAATTTCTTGTAAAGAATGATTGTATCAAGAATTGATAACTATAGTTATCAATTCTTGCTTATAAATAAATGTATTAAATTAATACCGTGTATTGTGTCTTATTTATTGTTAAACTCTAATGTTAATGTTTAACTCTAATGTTAATGTTTAAATGATTAGGCCCTCTATTTTTTGTAAATGATGTGACTGCCTACTGGGTTCTCTGTCTAGGAGAAACCTCAGCCCTAGGTACACGAACAATAAAGGTGACACAGACTCGGTATTCACATTAGTTCACATTAGTCCGCATCACACCCTCTTTCACCCCATTGGTACCATCTGGCTTCATCGAGCATCGCACGCGCAGAAGGAGCAGTGTTGCGCACATCAATGCCGGAAGAGCTCTCCTGGGAAGGTACTCTCAGCCTCGCTATATAATCTTCCACTGACCACACTTCCAGTTGCGACATATGGTCAGTAGCCACGCCCACATAACGGGCAGTGCCACCCGATAGTCACCTGCTGTTACAATGAAAGACCAAAGTTCAGTTTAGTAGTGAGCAAGTGAGCCCAAGGCGAGAACTTTGAATACTTCATCAAGTAATAACCTTATCCCATAATAGCCTTCATTCTAAGATAATTCCATTCAACTTTGCTCATATGCTCACAAACTATCTCAAGAATTGATAACTAATTATCAATTCTTGACCGTATATATTGTAGGACGAATGGTTTCGATATGTTGGCAATAAAATGAAAGTTTGGGGGGCACTCGGTAAAAGGGGGGGGGGGGGTGAAAATGGCTTCCATCTTCGATTCGAAACGAAAGTTAAATTACCAGACGTTGCAAAATCAAAATCGATGTTGCAAATTCAAATGCGGTGATGCAAACTCTAATTCGGCACTGCAAGTTGAAATTCGATATTGCAAAGTCAAATTTGACGTTGACATTGAAAAATCAAATTCCATGATACAAAGTCAAGTCAAGAGTGATCGTTTTATAAATAAAATCAATTTTCTAATTACAGAGTTTGTCATCAAATAAAGCAAAGAGTAATTGTAACGGATTTGAAAACACATATAAGACAATGAAATTGACCATTTATTATGTTGACAAATCGCATCTACCTATCAAATTAACCAAATAAATAATAAAAATAAAAAAACCACAAGCTTTGCAGAAGTAAACCTTTATTTCAATAAAATCCGTAATGAAAGATTTTGAAGCATACAAAGTACATAGCAGTTAAATTTTGCAATGCAACTTTCATACAACGTAACTTACAATTTCTTAAGAAACCCGCTGCAGCCATTGACAGTTTTAAAAAAAAATTACGAATTTTTGGACAACACTATTCATTTCGATCTGCAGTTTTTCTTCCTTCAGCAATCAAAGATGTTGGCCACCATGAATGCGAACCAATCAACTTCAGTACACATTTCGAGTTGGGTCCCTCTAAATCGTTACTTAAATTTTCCTTCTCGGCTCCTTCGAGATTTTTACTTAAATCTTCGTTCTTGGATTCTTCGAGATCGTTACTTAAATCTTCGTTTTTGGTGTCTGACGATGCCATATTAAAGTTTGGTTGTTCGTGGTGGTGTCGGAATGAATTGAAGCACTTGTCAACAGTTTACAGTCGCGATGAATGTAGTGAACTGAAACTGAAGTGGGTTTATATACGCTAGTTTGTTCTTCTGCTGACGTATGATGAAAGTCATGTCTAATCGACTTAATAATTACTGATTTAGAACTTCATTTGCACGTAACAAAACAAAACTTTTGGTTGAGCTGAGCAAACTTAACCGACAACAACTTAAAAACATGTGTTTTGCTGAACAAGAACTTCACAACAACTTTTTTAATCTTTTAAAGTCCAACAAAGTTTCAGCACTTGCTTATCCGAAATAATTAAATTTATTTTCTTTTAAAATCGATCATTAACCAATAGCAAGAATAGATAAGAGACATTCTTGTTTCTTATCTATCTTATCTTGCTAATAGGGGGGAAGGAAAATGATTTTTCTGATTTTTACAACGACATAATACCACAAATTAATCGTAAAATGAAACAAAGAGCAAAAGCATACAGAGTAGATGTGATTTTAAAATAGAAATATTTTTTTGTGCTTCAGGCATTTCACGACATGAAAATCGTCATCCAATCTCAATGAAAGTTCGTATTTTTCTTAGGTTTTGCTTCGGTACAGCTCACCGCAGCGCTTGCAGTGCTTCGCTGCAATGCACTTGTGCTACAACTGCTTTCATATTATTTAACATTTTTATGCTTGGCAAAGTTATATTTTTGTTTATTCCATCATTTCTGGGTATACCTAAAGATATAAAATTATTTAATTTTTGGGAATGCAAATGCACCCATATACGCTCATCCCCTCCTCAGGGTCGGAGGACCCTGAGGACCCCTCCCCCCAATCGTAAGCCATGCCCACAGCCAAGCCCTAGAATTATCAATTTCAATGTTGCATTGACAAATTTGATATTGCATTCTCAAATTTGACATTGCATTGGTGGGTGCAATATAGTATTTTTTAAATTAAAATTTGTTTATTTAATTTCTAATATTTTCTTTTTATTATTAAGAAGTAAATGTTTTTATCTATCGCTTTGTCAATAAGAAATAGTAACTGTAAAGTCAATTTTGAAAATGATAATTTTAAAGTTTATAGTTTATCCCAGCTTGAAAACCAAATGAAAAAGTAAAATTAATATGGTGTTATTGCAGTCTACCTTCAAATAATCCCAATTCCTAACCCATAAAATTCATATCCTACCATCCTCCAGAACCCACATTCCGAATGTGAGTTCTGGACAGTTGTTGTCCCCACTACCCAAAAAAGTAGCTCGCTGCCTCTATCACTATTTTGGGGGAAAATATATAGTGGTGCTATACAGCACTACCGAAAAAAAATTGCCGCTAATTTTCCGCTAATTTCAAGATTTTCCAGATATTGCATAAAAATAAAAAATAAATTTGTCAATGCAACATTGAATTTGATAATCCTAGTGGCTTGGCTGTGGGCATGGCTTACGATTGGGGGGAGGGGTCCACAGGGTCCTCCGAAAATTTTCTAAAATATTTCAAAAATCAACATTGTACTCGTTCATCATTTAATCCCTGGCTAAAATGCAAAATAGCGATAGCGCAACGCAAGTAGCGGGGACAACACTGGTTCGGGAGGATGCAAAAACACACAGGCTATATCTTATCTCCTCTCTATTACGCGATACGATTACGAATAGGCACCCTAATCAGGAATAGATCTATCAAATCGCAGGCACACTCAGTAATATGTAGATTGTAAATTAATAAATTATGTTTAAAATTAGTCATTAAAATAACACATTTTGTAAATTACGATGTAAATTTATTTTTTCAATGTACAAATTGCAGTGCAGGAGTACATTTACAATGTGTAAAAGTACACTTACAGCATTGAATTGCAATAAACTAATAGCTTAAATGCGCATTTAATATTGGTTTAATTTAGACACAAATCTAACAAATACTTAAGTTTCATTAGTGTGGTAATGTGAAGTTGGCCCAACGTATAAAATTACAGTGAAACATTTTTATTTATTTGAAGAAAGTATAGATAATTTAGAATAAACATGTGCATTTTAAAACTAGTCAAAATTTTACGCATGACTAAACATATCCGGAAATTTTTAATTTATAGCAATACAAAAAGTATATACCAAAAGTATATAGCAAACAAATTATATACCACTTACACAAATAAATTTTACACATCATTCATCACAAGTCAACGCAAAAATAAAGTAACATCTAAATTCATTTTACTTATAACATTTTCTAACTTTTCACGGTCAACACTCGAAATATGTTCACATTTACAGACGGTTATATACTTCAAAGCATCGAGCGAAGTCAATAATTTGTTCAACATCGCTACATTTGTTGAACGACAGTCATAAAATGAGATATTTTCGAGCTCTCGTAACGGATTTATTTCTAGTATGTGATCAAAACATACCGAAATACCAACATCAAGTTCACGCCAATGAGAAATACGCAGTCCATGTAATCGTTTCAAATGAGGCATCAATAATTCAACATCAACTGACGACAAGAATCCATCAATTAAATTCAGATCTAATTTGCTCAAGAGTTGAAATGGGACGAGGTCGGTAGTATTTTCTTCACAGTAGAAATTATCATGATAAACATTCACTTTTAATTCTTCCAACATCGGGCACGAGCGACCGATGAACAGAATAGCATCAACAGGCAAGTGAATATCGAGTTTAATAATTAAATTTTGTTTCTTGTTCTCTATGACGGAATTGACGAAGGTCAAATCTGGCACGTCCATTGCTCTGATAACTCGTAGTTTCGGAAACATATCAAATACCGTTCTATCTATTTTAAAGTTTGGTGAACAATCCACGGAGATGCCTAAAGATTCGATCAAAAAGGTGGGTTTTAGGTCTTGCTGAAGCTTCAATAAATCCAATACTTGCACCCAGCAAGTGAAGTGATTCAACTGCTTTAGACGTTTAAGCCTATTTAAAGCGAGCAAAACTCCGTCAGGAGCGATTTTCGTGGAATTTAAGTTGAGATGTAATAAACTTGTGGGCAGATGATTTATGCATTCCTTCGTTAGTCTGGGCGAGGAACTTAATCTTAAGAACTGTAATTGCGGACAATGTTTGCTTATAAGAATCAAATCTTCGTCATATAGATCAAAGCAGGAAACCAAATTTAAATGTACTATCAAAGGGTTATTAGTGGTTATGGTCACTATTGATTCCGGTAATATACACGTCTCAAAAGGATCAAAGTTAGAGATAGAATCGCATATTAAGATTCGAAGGTTCTAAAAAGCACAATGTTAATTGATGTTAAGTATAATCAAGTGTTTTACTTACATGGCATTCACGCATCTTTTTTATAAGTTCGCTGTGCTCGATGTCGAAATTTCTGTTATGTATTTTTTTTAATTTTGGATATAAAAAGAGATTCGCTGGGAATGAAAAATTGTGTTTTTTTTCGAGCTTTCAAGAGTAAGTTGATTCGATAGAGTAGGTTGATCAAATATCTTGCTGTAAACGATAAGAAAAATATTGGGATAAATTATATTCAATATTAAACTTACTGTAGACTCACCAAGGAGGTGGATAGATGAAAAATTTCCCGATATCTCTGAAACCGCAAATCGAAGACCCATCGATGCAATATTTAAATGAAAGCTCGTGTGCTGTTCCACACAATGGCACCCTTTCCAAACAATTTTAAATTTCTACCAAAACCATCCTCA
>JAQIXT010001973.1:0-12779 GCA_034700445.1 Stenotaenia linearis
CAACTAGACTAATTTGACCCTTCTGAGTTGAATGGTCAACTCAGAATTTGGAAAATGTGACTAGAAATGGTCCAAACAGATGATTTCACAAGAAAAAGTAGGAAAATAGGAGAAAAAATTAGAAAAAGGACATAAAATTAGAAAAATCAAAAAAAAAATTTTGAAAAATGGAAAAAATAAATTTGAAAAATTGAAAAAAAAAATTCGAAAAATTGAAAAAAAAATTTGAATTCAAAAGCCCAAAAAAGGGTCCAAAAAGTAGTCAACTAAACTAATTTGACCCTTCTGAGTTGAATGGTCAACTCAGAATTTGGAAAATGAGACCGGAAATCGTCCAAACGGATGACTTCACAAGAGAAATTAGGAAAATTGGGGAAAAAAATTGATAAGAAATTCGATGAAAAGAAATTAGAAAAATTGAAAAAAATCGAAAAATTGAAAAAAAAATTTTGAAAAATTCAGAAAAAAAATTAGAAAAATTGGAGAGAAAAAAATTAAAAAATTAAGAAAAAAAATTGGAAAAAAAAGTTTGAAAAATTGAAAATCAAAAATTAGAAAATTAGGGGAAAAAAAAGGAAAATTAAATTAAAAAAATAGAAAAAAAATTGAGAAAAAAATAAGAACAATTGAAAAAAAATTAGAAAAATTAGGAAAAAAATTGAGAAAAAATTTGAAAAATTAAGGGTTTCCTTGGACAAGTATGGAGTTTTCATGGCAACATGGCATTTTCCATTGATAATAAGACCTTTTTCATGGGCAATGAGATATTTTCCATTGGCAACGAGATATTTTCCATTGGCAATGAGATATTTTCCATTGGCAACGAGGCATTTCCAGAGGCAATAAGGTCTTTTCTGCAGAATTGGAGTTACGTAGACAGAATGAGGTTCCACAAGCAAAGTGACTATCCAAGGGCAGTGGTGTTTCTCGGACAGACTGGCATTCCATGAGCAGAGTGGGGTTCCACTGTCAGACTGGGGCTCCACAGGCAGAATGGTATTTCACAAAGAGAGTGGGATTCCATGGACAGACTTTCAAACACACAATTTCAAAATTGCATATAAATTTATTTTAGCCATCAGTTTCCAGAAACCACCCAACCCAGGGTAAAAAGCCCTGTAGATTCCAAATTTGAACTGTGGCTCAATCGTGGCAGCGTTTTTGCCGAATTGCCGTTGAACCCTCGATTAGGGTTAGAAGGCGATAAAATTGCAAAGTTTAATAAATTTTAATCGATTGGTGGTTAAAAACCACCCAAATTGCACAAATAAACACTGCTGAATCCAAAAATCAACTTTATTTTTCCATGAGTAAACCCCAAGCCGTTACAAAGCCATTTTGGCCTTAGATCGGCAGCCCTCCAAAGCTACAATTGCGCACCATGAATAAATTGAAATAAATTTAACTACATTTTAGCTATTTTTTAGCCCAAAACGAGTCATTTTAGGCTAAAATAGACTGTAGAGTTCGAATTTGAACTCTATTTTGTGATTGAAATAATATTTTGGCGGCTAGCAAAAGTTTGGATGTGGCGGATTTAACCCGCCACATCCAGACCTCCGTATAATGGAATCAGAATCGATTTGGAATCGATATTTATTCGATTTTTTCGAGAAAAAAAATTGAATAAAAAATTGTGTGCGTGCATCCCAAATTGTCACTGCGCGCATGCCAATTTAATTGCACGTGCACGTGAATTGCCACTGCACGCACCAATTTATTTTTGTCCCAGATGGCAGAAAATGCCAACAGGGACACACTTTTTAAATTTTTTCAAATTTTTGTTTGTTTGAAAAAGATGTGCGCACGCGTGTTTTGTATGCACATGCGTGTGTTTTGTGCGTGTGTGCGTGTTTTGTATGCACGCGCATGTGTTTGTTAGTGCACATGTGTATTTTGTGCGCACATGCCCGAATGTATACCCTCCCCCGCGCACCCCTAATAATGTCCCAGACGGCGCCCCATAGTCTCCTTTGCTGAGAGAAGTGACCAAAGTGGATATAGTTCCTTCTGGGCACGCTTGAAGGTTGTCCCATTATCGGACCATATGGTGTGACTAATCCCGTGGCGGGCAAAGAATTGTCTCAGCAAAAGAAGAAAAGCCTCCACGGACATAGAAGAGACCAGTTCACTGTGAATGGCTCTGGTTAGAGAAGCACACGAGAAGAGTGCTATGTAAGCCTTTGATGAGGATCCATCATGTTGGAGAGCATAGACATGTCCTGTGAAATCAACTCCACAGAGAGCAAGAGGAGGCTCCTGATTGACACGCTCCGCCGGAAGTGAAACAACTGGAACTGTTCCTGGCCTTGCCTTCGAACGAAGGCATACAGACATCTATGACTGGCACATTGAGCAGCCTTACGACCTTGAAGAATCCAAAATTTCTCCCGTTAGTAGCTCTTGAGGGCCTACATGAAGAAGACGGATATGGGACGTCCAAAACAGTTACAGAGAAACAAACGGACCTCTCAGGAGTAACACCAGAGGATTCTTTGTTTCATAAGGCAGCGTTGCTTCTTGTAGACGTGTTTGGAGTCAAAGTAAACCATGATCCAGGAAAATAGAAAGGTTTCTTAACGACAACTTGGATGGGAATGGACAGGACAAGCGAAGACATACAATTTCTTTGGAAATGGACTCCTCTTGAACAGCGCAAACCCAATATTCCCTTGACTTCTGGATCTCCAACAACTCCAAGGTAGGTCTCAAATGCTCACGTCAGATAACACGTCAAACCCAGACAGTGACCCTCAGTAACCGGGTAAGCATGCTGAATCTTGTGATATCAATTGGTGGAGGGCTTGTCGCAATTGCAGCAACAACTAGGTCAGCTGTCTTCTCTTTACTCGTAAGACCATCCAAAGTTAGGGAAACTTGCGTCATTTACTGGGGGAATCCTGGAGACAGTCTGGGCCAAACCTCCATGCATCCATCTGAATCAGTCTGTCCATGCATTTGCCATGAGTCAACAAGACTGCAGGATTCTCCTTTCCTGGGAAAAAGCACCATAGTTGTGGAGAATCCAGATCCTGTATTTCATTGAACCGGGTTGGATACAAAGGTCTTCCACTGTTGTGAATACCGACAAATCCATGCCAAGCAGATCTGCGAATCAGACCAGCAAACAGTCAGCAGGCATGGTTGGCAAATCCAGGGAGTCCAAAACACTCCGAAGAAGTCGAGCATCAAGCAAATCTCCCATCAACTCCAACCTGTGTAGTGTAACCTTCTTCAGTGGAGCGATCCGATTCCTTGAAGCCACAAGCCAAATTTTTACTTACAATACTCCTGCTTATCCATGTAACGAAGTATGGTATCCCTATCATAATCTACTTCTGCCAGCTATCTGCCGGACGTTAGGTACACTAACAGACTTTGTCAATGGCAATTCCGACAGCCAAGTCTCCCATTTGGACAGCAATGCTCCTTCCAAAGGGTCATCCTCTGTACTAGTCTCTAACCAGAATTCCTGAGTCAATAACTTGCTCTCACAGTGAATGGTCCAATGAGACCAAGAGGATCGAATAAGCAGACAGCAGTCCATAACAGAATTTATTTGGTGTGAGTTGCTTCATGAGCCAGGTTCTGTCCGAAGAAAAAGGAGTCTTCTTGACATCTCCAGTGCAGCCCAAGAACCTTAGAACTACTCTCAGGAGAGAGGTGAATCCTCTGCTGCAACATCGTCTTTCAAATCCGTCCATCGAGCATGCAACTCAGCTGACATAGAAGCTCATTTGCTTAGTAGCATGCAGGCATCTAACAGAATACACTTGATCTCCTTATATCTCTCGAAGGCCAAGAGGAAGGAATAACTACCTTCAAGCAAATCATCCATATACTGGTCTAGCATAAGACTGGCTTTGGGAAACTCATTGTGATACTGTAAGGCATGGTGCCTAATCGTGGTACACAGAAGGGCTTGAGTTAGCTTCAAAGATAATTACCCGCATTCAACAAATGCGTAGTGCATTCTTAAGTGCCTCTTTGGAATAAGGTTTCGTCCAAACTTGAGGGTCTACCCAAAGTAACTGTACTGCATCTCGGTCTTGCTCGGCCAGCAGGACTTGTAAAAAACCAGGTAAGACCTATAACAGATGAGTAGGCCCGCACACACTGAGTTAAATGATGGCCCAGTGTAAAGATAATCATTCAGTGCAACTGCTCCCTGGCATGCGATGAAGCGTCGAAAACAACTCGATCTTCTCGTGAAGTAGCCGATATGCCTCTGCCCAATTGGAAGACAGTAAATCCGCATTCTCATTCCAGGGAAGCCAAACCTTGGACCGGCCGTCAGACTCCTGCAACGATGTTTGTTGAAACTCAGCAAATACAGGGTCGTCCATAGAAAATGACTGAAATAGGCCGACATTCTCCATCTCCAGAAATCCTTAACTGTCTCATCCAAAGAAACGTGGCTAATGGCAATCTCCAAGTTCCCAACTGCCAAAACCACACCATTCAACATCCAGCCAAAATGGGTGCTGATGAGTCCAAGCGAGTCACTCACAAGATGTGTTTGACCCGTAACTATCTGCCAATAGCAAACTGATCCCAGCAGCAACTCAATTGCTTTCTCTTGTCCAGGAAGTGTTGGAGGTTCCGCCAGATGAAGGGCTTCTTCTTGCAGCAGACAAACAATCCCAGTATTCGATAACACTAGGAGGAGGTCCACAAGGCTCTTCCTCTTCCAAAGCAGAAACCATGATTATCGGTCCTCCTTTTGTCCCCTGCAGATGAAGCTCAAACATTCCTCAGGGTGCAAAGGAAGCGGGTGATGCCAAGAGTACGGATGGCAACCACAGCTTCTCACAATTTCTGGGCTCCAACTCGATGGGCCAGTATGGTGAGACAAAGCTTGCTTGTGATCCATCATTCAAAAGACAACAGACTAGGACATGCCCCAGTCTCCTCCAGCCCAGATGACAGCTGTGCGAAGTAGAAAAGATGCTGCGACATGACCGACAACTGGACCAGAGGTAGATACCTGCACGGCAGACCTCAAACACTACAGAGAGTGGTGATGTTCCTAGCTGCATCTCCAACAGTACTGGTTTGGTGTGGTGAAGGCCACAGTGAGAAGAAGAAGAAGAAGAAATACTGCTTAAGGTCACAAGCGGTTATAAAAGCCATATGTGACCTGCCACAAAATCAGTAAGAAGCACAAATCAGCAAAATGTCACAGTGAGATGATCTGGGCGAAGGGAGATAGACAATGTCTATTGCAAAGAAGAACATCTCTTTGAGCATCCAGCATCTTCACTTGAGTGCATGCTGCAGGCCAGTATCCCTGTTTCTTGCAGAAGACACAAGAAAGTTGTGCATTGCATTGTGACTTTTACTTAGAGGTTGGAGTTACAGGAGTATTCTCTTGCTCCTTTATCCTGATGACCAATGCCTTTGTAGAAGGTTTCACCATTGGATTTCTCTCTGTAAACAGAGACCATCTCAGGTGGCTTGGATCCAATCTCCATCTGTTGCCACAGTTTTGCGGACCTCAATCTTTTGTCGGACGTATTGCAAGACCTTGGTCACTGGAGCAATATCCATGGTGGCACATTTTAGCTCAAAGCAGACAGCCCATTCGGGAGGGATGGCACCAAGAATCAACAAAGAGATCAACTCCTTCATTCCATCTAGGCTGACATTCAAGGCTTGCAGACCTCTTTACCAAGAGATGCAGTCATCATACAATTCCCGGATGAAGGTAACCGACTATCCTCAAGACACTGCAATGACTGTAGATCCTACAGGTAGACCTGTAGGATCTAGCACTGTAAGCCTCCCAAATTGGCACTCAAAAGAACTCCAGGCCACTAAGTACTGTGCATCAGTGAGTGGCAGATTAGCAATTGTCCTGGTGGCAACCCCAGACAAACTCCCAAGCAGGAATGCCAACTTCTCAACAGGGCTTAGAGAAGAGTTGCTATGAATCGTAGCCTGGAACTGGTCCGCGAATGCATGCCAGGACAGCAAAGAACCATCAAAATTTGCAGCTAGGTAGTCAGAACTTTGATCTAGCTGGAATGCCTGGAGAGGTCGGAGGAGTCCAACTGCCTGATTTGAGCTTCTTAGTGGCTTCAAGAAACAACGTCTTGAAGGTAGTAACCAGGTCATCAGCCGGCCTAGGATGTGTTGGCACCAGAGAGGACGGCAGACTAGGCAATGCCATCTGCTTTGCACAGCAGAGTTGGCAAAACCGCCTGGCAACATCATGCACTTTCTATCTATAATCGTGCATAGACTGGACCTCCTTGTCCTTTTGCTTCAACTCAAACTTAGGAAGCAGCAGCACATCTACAGCTTTCAGCTCTTTTCCTAATTCCTTCGTCTGGACAAAATCATCTTGGAGCTTGTCTAGGTCTACCTCTGAATCCTCCCCTATTGCCATAAACTCATTGTGGAGTCGGGTGAGACGGCCTCTTGCTTCCTTATACAGGGCCAGCAAATCTTCTTTGGACAGACTATCGTAAGCATCCCCATCCACCATAATCTCTGATCCTGGTCACGGCACCAGATGTTAATGGGACTTGCCTATTGTCAAAATGCAGGAGAAGAGGAGTGACTTATGACCTGTTTCAGCTACTAGTCTTAAGTTAGGGTTAAGGCTGGTAGCTGCCCTCTATGGGGTGTATCATTAAGTTTATTGTTTTAATTGTTAAGTTTGCCTTTATTGTTATTTGATCTGTTTATTTCTGTATCATCTCATTATTAATGTGTTCTAGGAGATTTCCTGGATACCTTCTTATGCATTATTAAATCACTCTTAAGTCAACCTCCACTAAGTGCAGACTCCTTTTCTCTTTGCTCTTGATCTACTGCAATCCCTGGTCCGGACCTAGTCTGGTCAGGGCTATTTTTAAGACTAACTGCTCACTCACTTAGCTTCCTTTCCCCTCTGGAGATGAGGAGAAACGCAACTAGCCCTTGCACCACTAAGGCTAGGTCGCGTGACCAGTGAACCGGGTCTCTCAGAGACTAACTGCTTAGCCCCTCGTGGGCATACGTCCCTCTCTCGTGCCTCTTCTAACTGCCTGCATGGTCAAACTGGTGCCATGACCAGGATTAACCTACACAATGGTGGAGCAGTCATTATTGAGTGTGATAGGGAAGGAGGAGTTGCTTCTCCTGCAAAGGTCCACCAGAAGCCAAATGATAAGGCGCATAACAAGTTTCTCACCATTTGTGAGTACCTTGTCCATCCTTTGGAAGAGCTGCAGCACCTAAAAGAGAAGGCTGAGGCTATGAACCTAAGACTAGAGGCTCTGGGGATGCGACTTCTTCTGCTTCTTGATGCCAGTGAGAAAGAGGGGCAAGTGGATAAGATAGTGGAATATGAAGAGAAGTGGGACAAAGTTCATATCTATTCTGGCATGGTTGAACAGTCAGGGATTCAGTTCCCAGTGATCCAAGGCCATCTGCTCCAGAATCCAGGGCCAACACTGGCTTTTAACAATCACCAGCCCCAGCTACTAGTACAGGAGTTACGTCATCTACCACAACGGCACTTATAGCATCGTCCACGTCTAAGACAACTGCCATCCGTGTCACACGTGAAGCTGCTGAGGCTTGCAGCACCAACCTTTGATGGAAGTATGCATAGCTGGCAGGCATTCTCTGATCAGTTTAAGGCCGCAGTATCAGGAAACAGCCTTAAATGAAGTGGAGAAGCAGGTCTACCTTAAAGGCAGTCTCACCGGAGATGCTGCACTAGTGATAGCCAACCTGCTTCTTAGGATGCAAACTTTGTCATTGCCTGGTCTGCTCTTGAGGAGCAATTCAGGAGATCGACAGTTATGATTCAAGCTTACTTGTGGGACCTTCAGTTTTTGCTCCATCTCACGGATGCTGATCCAATCTTGAAGGTGCGGTCTTTGTACGAAGCCGTTAACACCCATCTCCGTGGTCTGCAATCATTGGACGTTGAGCTGGACAACGTGAAGTTGCTTGTTACCCCGATGATTCTTGCAGTGATTCTGCCAGAATGGCCAGTTCGGTTCCAGCAAGGGAGGCCATGCAACAAGATTTCTGCAGTTAATGAAGTTATGTAATACCTTCATCAGGGGATTGAGATAAGAGAAAATGTGACTAGGCTGCGGTGTCTAAAGGTTGACATGGTATCTCCTCTCCTGGACAAGCGCAAACAAGTTGTGGTATAGCCCAAGCCTTCTGTGGAGATGTTAGCAACCAAGGCGAAAGTCAAGGATATGTCTGGTTCGGAGAATTCGAAGGGGAAGGGCCAACAGTTTGTACAATGCAATGCACCACCTCCCTGTGTCTTCTGTGACCAGTCAGGGCATTGGTTTTCAGTCTGTCCAACTGTCAAGGAGGTAGCAGCTCGGAAGGAAGTTCTGGCCAAGCAGAACCGCTGTTTTACCTGTTTACGTCAGGGACATGTCGCCACTGCCTGTGATTGTTACAACCATGTTTGTTGCCGTTACGGCTAGAGGCACCACTGAGCACTCTGCACAGGACCCGTTGCTACCCAAGCTCAGGAGTCGGTAGCTGGTCATGTCGAGTCAACAGTTGTTCTTGGAACGGCGACAGTCTGGATCATGGAGGATTGCGGGAAGGTGATCTCTAGCTACCTTCTCAATGACGGGTCACACATGAGTTTCATGAAGAAATCCCTTGCCTAGCGGATTAAAGCACAAAGCATAGGGACCACGGATGTGGCAGTTCGGCCATTTGGATGTTTCGAAGGAACTACAACCTCCCATCTAATGTACGAGATACTTTTGCAAAGAAGGGATGGCAGACGGATTATTACTTTTACGGTTCTGGAGGATGATGAGGTTTGTGGACCGCTTTTGATGTTAACTGTCACAAGGTTACTACGGCAGCTACAGGAGCGATCACTTCCATTGGCTGCTCCAGTGACGCCAGGCCTTGAGAAGCTGATTGAATTGTTATTGGGTTCGGACAACTACTGGCAGATTGTCACAGGACAGATGTACCCAGTGGACATGTCACTTGGTCTTATCAAGACTCATTTTGGATGGGTACTGAATATCTATGTGAAGTCATCCTTGATGAATTGTGTCTCTGTCCAGGTTGGTCACATCTCCTTGGATGATCGGCTGAAGACATTTTGGGATATTGAGCATGAGGGTCTCTTCTCTGCTTCATCGGCAGTAGATCCAGTCTTTGCAGAGTTTGCTCGCACAGCCATACAGGGGAAGGATGGATGGTACACAGTCCGATTGCCCTGGAATGATGAGGCTTCGGTGTTAGACTCAAATTGGACAGAGGCCTATCATCGTCTCAAAGGTCTGGTGCAGAGGTTGCATCAGCAGCCAGAGGTGCAGAAGTGCTACTTGGAAGCTATTTGAGCCTACTTCGATTTGGATCATGCAGAGGTAGTTCCGGCAGATCAGCAACATGCCTTTCCGCTGTGAAGCAAGGCATTTTCCACCACGCAGTAATTTTGGAGGACAGGGTGATGACCAAGGTTCGCATTGTCTATGACGCCTTCTCGCATAGGAAGGGAACTCAATCACTTAATGAATGTCTTCACATGGGTCCGTCATAGAACCCAGGGTGTGCTGCTTTGCTGATTAGATGAGGTCCTACTGGATCCGGTAAGTGGCAGACATCGTGAAGGCTTTTTTACAAGTCCGATTGGTGGAGGAGGACCGGGATGCGGTGCGGTTCCTTTGGGTGTAGCTGGAGTTCTGGGACTCCAGCTACACCCAGAGGTGTCCGAGTCCTCTTTGCAGAGATGTCTTCAAATCTGTCAAATGAAGGTGGTTATCTTCGGAGCCAACTCAAGTCCGTTCCTGCTTTGTGCAACAGTTTGGCATCATGCGAGGCAGTATGTGGAGGAGTTTTCAGAGGCAAGCAGAATGCTTGCCGTAACCTATACATGGACGACCTGCTAGCCTGGGATCACACACTTCACTTGGCCAGAGCACGGTACTGGGAAATTAAGAAGATTCTACTCGATGCCTGTGTGCCACTCAGCAAATGGGCGACATCTTCATCGGAGTTGCATCAAGAGTGGAATGAAGAGAGAGAAGACGTCACGGCAAACAATTTGACTCTTTCTCCAGACGGTTCGTCGAAGGTTCTGGGTCTCCATTGGTGCTGTCAAGGGGACAAAATCTTCTTTGGTCGGCAAATTGTGCATGGAGAGCAGCTCATGAAGCGATCGTTGTTACAAGTTGCTGTCTGATTGTTCGATTCTTTGGGCTTTCTTTGGCCGTATATGGTATGGGCAAAGCTGATGATGCAGCGTTTGTGGCTGATTTCTAAGGGCTGGGATGAACTGTTGGACAGACTGGTCTCAACTGAATGGGCAGAGTGGATATTGGAGTTACCAGTTGCAAAGTCGATCTCGATCTCCCTGTACTTGTTTTGCGGGGTTTCAGTTTTTACTTCAACTTGGACGATTCACACATTTTGCGATGCCTCCGAGCAAGAGTATGAGGCGGCTGTGTACTGTCATATCAAGGGTCAGGACGGACTGGTTCTGAGTCATTTGGTGGCCTCAAGGAACCATGTGACACCACTGAAGAAAGTTTCCGTTCCACGTTTAGAGTTGATGGGTGCATTACTGGGAGCTCGTCTGCTTGCCTGCATTCTTCAGGGTGTGGATTTGCCTACGAAACAAACTGAGGTCTTCTGTTGGACCAACTCGCAGATTTATCAGGGGTGGGTCTGCAGGGATCCGTGGCACTGGAAGACATTTGTTGGCAATTGAGTTCAGGAAACCCAAGGTCTGGCGGAACCTATGCATTGGCGGTTCGTTCCTGGCAAGGAAAACCCGGCAGATATTGTCACAAGGGGTGTTCCGCTCAGATGTCTGCCAGACAACAGTCTGTGGTAGTCAGGTCTGGACTGGCTCAGGGAGGAATAGGTGCACTGGCCTCAGATTCAACTGGAGGAAGGATTGACAACAGGAGAAGAAGGTCCAAAGATGATCATCTCAGCAACAATTGAGGTAAGGGTGGTAGGGTACCTGCCATCTTGGCCATATATGTAAAGCTATATGAACTGAATTCCTAAATATCTTTGCACGTAATTGAGATTTTTCGTTAATTTTTTTTTTAATAAAAAGATTTTAAAAAACTGAATGTTAATGTTTTCTGTTACAGTTTTCTTATCAATCTTTTGGAAAATCAAATTACAAAGTGAGAATTTGAACTTGTTATAAAAATTCATAAACTGAATTTTAAAGATGATATCTGAAATCTGTTACACACAAAGTGTAGCTATTTTATTTGCTCGTTTTAAAAAAATTAGTTTTTAATGAAATCATGAGAAAAATGACTTTTATCTTGGAATTATGGTAATTGTAAATATGGCCATATTCTGGTGCCACCCAGTGACTATATTTGCATAAATCACATGCGCAAGGTTACAACCTTCAGTACTATCACATGGTACATTTTGCGTACAAAAATTTAAAATCAATTAAAATGGGTAAAAACAAAAATTTCAAATCTAGAAAGTGGCCAAGTAAAAAGAAGAAGACTGAAATAACTGCAGGATTATTAGCTTACAATAAGAAAAATAGGTAAATATGTAAATATGTAATGAATCAGCATATTTTGTGTTGTTTTTGTGCTTTTAAAGCTTAGTAAAATTCATTGTATTTTATAGTAAAATTCCAGTGTTGTGACACGTTCGTTTTTTTGCAAACGCGTTCACGTTCACGTTCTAAGGACGGCGCAAACTGAACTTGCGTTCGCGTTCACGAACGCAACAATCAAACGAACCTGCATTCGCGAACGCGAACGCGCTTTCGTTTGATTGTTGCGTTCAATGAACGCAAATTCGTTCGCGAACGCTTTCGCAGAAAATTTTTAAAAAAATGTTTTGTTACTGAAAAAAAATTTTTTTTCAGTAAAATTGTTTTTCAAAATTTTTTAAATATCATACCACGATAAGTGATATGTATATATAAAAAAATTCTTCATTATAGTAAAAAAAAAAACATATTCAATGAACTCGAACGAAATAAACAAATTCCATTCGCATTCACCATTTTAGCATTTGCGTTCGCGTTCGTCAAAAAGAATTGACGAACGAGTTCGCGTTCTTCATTCGCGAACATGAACGAAACGTTTGTGAACGCAACTTTTCGTTCTTGTTCGTCACAACACTGTAAAATTCATTGTATTTTACCAAAATATATGAATTTTAGCAAAAATGGTGGGTTAATTTTGGCAAATTGTCTGAATTTTACTGAATTGGCAATAAATCTAAACCAAAATCATAGCAATCAAAAGTTTCTGATGTTAGTTGACTGGTTTTACTCTTTAGCTTTTTTCCACTTACTTTTTTAAAATTATAATTAACATAATTAACATTCTATTTCAGAACCAAGAAATCTAATAACTCTGATAACAACATTTCACCCATTTCTCAGTTAGAGTCAATTGATCAAATTGATTTTTCTGAAAGTGATTCATTTAACAAAGAACACTGGCCAATTCTCTCCACACCTAAACGTTCACAGTTATCTCAACCAACAAACAATGAACCCTTACGAGTTACACTGCAGAATTCTGCATCCCCAATTCATGACCACTCTATGAATTCGTTGGAAAACACAGGCAATAGTTCATTAAAAATTTTCGGTTGTCGCATTGTTAATGTTGATCATCTGTTCGAACGTATCAAGAATATGTCCAGACAGGAACCATTCGATTGTGCATTTAGTGACATGGAACTTGTTCATGAAACAAAAGGACTACATGGACTTTTGTATGTAAATTCTGTAATTTACGACAGAAACTCTACAGTGAAAATGTGAAGGATGGGAAGATGAATGC
>JAQIXT010001974.1:0-12776 GCA_034700445.1 Stenotaenia linearis
CCTAAGATGGATGATTTCCTTTTCACACTGGTTTCAAAGAGTTAACAGAAAAGTTTGCCATCGTTTGTTTCTTCTCGACTGTTTTGTCACATAAAAATGGCGATAAATTTACATTTTGGAGATGTGAGGGAAAAAATTAATCGTTCGTGTTTTAAGTGTGGGGAGAAGCAATGAGTTGCTTAAAGTCGAATGAATTTGTATAATTTTTAAAATCATGACCGGTTCATCCAAAAAATTAAATATCTTCAAAATCACAACCGGTTCAATTAAAAATTTCTTAAAAATCATGACCGGTCCAAATAAACAAATCAAAAATCATGAAATTCATCCAAAAATATCTTTAAATCACGACCGGTCCATCTAAAAACGTCTAAAACCCCGACCGGTCCACCACCACCATTTTCCACCAACTTAAAAAAAAAAAAAATAAAAATCATTCTAAATTATGACTGAAACGACGTCACACCCCCTATTTAAAAAGATCTACTGTCGAAGGAGTCGAATCTAATGTTGCGTGACGACAACTGGTTAGTCTTTTTAAAAACACGCATATGTACTCACTCTACCATTCCTCTACGAGCGCACCGCCTTCCATATTCACCCCACCACAAAAAAAAAAAAAAAAAAAAAAAAAAAATCTTTACTGTCACAGGATGAAAACTGAGATAACCAGAAATAAGGGACGAGAGAGGAATCCAAGAACCTCGCCACATTGGCTCCCTCAACATGTGAAGAATGCCGACTGCCATAAAATTCAGTCGGAAGTTTTTATCCCAGGGTCTGTTAGCCAAATGAAAAATATTTTTCTCGAATAAAAAAAAATTTAAAAAAAAAATTTAAAAACGGGATCTCAGTCACATGATAATTGGTGATGAATGCGACTTGTCATGTTTTTGAATTCAAACCATTAAATGCAGACCGAATAAGAAAGAGTTTTGAACTTTTTTTCCTATTTACGACGAAGATGACCATAAGTTATTATCTTTCTATTAAAAAAATGATACGAGCCTCCATCTTGTAAAACTCAATCTAAGGTTAACAATTTCCCACGAGAATCCGATCACCTGGCCACTCCTAATTCACTCTGAGCTCGAGCGACTCAGGTGGAATGAGCACAAATTTCGCAAATGCAATCAGTTCTGTTGTGTCCAATTGAAAAAGGAAGTCCAGTGTATTCCCCTTCCACCAACAAACTGAGAAAATCGTTTAAATTCCAATCCCTATTTACCCTTTTCAACGAGACTTTTAACGAGATTTCCAACTCGACTAATCATTAGCAATTCTCTATTTATTCGCTTGTTTTCCTCACTTTTTCCTCACTTTTCCTCCTCGGACTCGTGTTTCTGACTCCGAGACGCCTTCTCACATCCATCAAACTTTTTTCCGAAATAAATTACATAAAAAAGTCGCACACAACACCATACATCAACATTATAATAATCTTGAAATTCAATATCAGTCATCTATAAATTTTTCTCCACAACAACAACAGCAAAAAATTTTCACTCAATGTCAAACTTATGGACAAATCCAATGATTTAATTTCAATTCTCCTGAAAATTTACCTTTAACCCTTTAAATAAGCACAAATATAAACTACAAGCTAACTAATGATAAATTAATGATCAACGAGCTAATAAATTACACTCTCCCACGTGTAATTGATGTCAAATGTAATCAAAGGATTATTTGACCGATCCCAGTGTCAAATTTCGTTCAATTGATAAATACGTGAAACAAAACATCTCATTATATAAATTCGCTAATTATTAGTCCCGTTATCGATAAAACTGTTATTTTCTTGTATCGATTTCGAATAAAACATATTTATAGTTCGAGTCCGAGATTAAACACCCAAAATTAAAGCATGTTGCGCTTGTGTAATTGGTTTATCAATCATTAACAACTATAATGATTATTTCCAATGGTGTAATTATGAGTGATATAGGCGATAATGGGTTCCCGAAATATTTAAAGGTATGTGGTGCGGTGAAGCGGCACTTGCAGCGATTTATTGCCCATCCATCGACTGCACCTTCCAATCAAACGCCCTCTTGGTGAATTAATAGGTTCAATAAGGTGTGAAAAGTATTTCTAATTGAACAATTCTTCAATTATCATTTGCCATAAACTGGGCGTAAATCAAAACTAAACTTTAATTCACGTGTGCCCGCCATTAACAACCTGTCAATTTAAGTCCGTTTCAATCAATTGACGTGTCGATTGGTCAACTCTTAATCACCTGTCATATTTCACGCGCCCAAATTAATACCTACAAATTAACCGGCAATAACTGCAAACTCATTCAATAAATTATTTTTTTAAATTATCGTTTCGAACTTTGATTACTGGTATTTGGAGGGTTAGAGATCGCACTTCCGGTTGTGTTGGAAACTTGAAATTTCCTAGGAATTTACTACGAGTCCATATTTATGCGATCTTAAAATTTAAAATCCCCATCTCGACCGGAAGTGCCACTTAAAGACCCCTAAACTTGCATTTTCATCATCAATCACCCCTATTTGAAGCCTGTTAATCAAACTTCCGGTTTAGATATAAGTCTGATACTTCATGAACGTCAACTATACATCTATATCTGCATATCCTAAAAATTAAATTCCCTTATCTCAACCGGAAGTGTCACTTAAAGACCCACAAACTTGACTTCAAACCTCAATCACTCATATTCGAACCCCATCGAACCCAACTTCCGGTTTAGTCACAGACCCAAAACTCCACAAACATCAACCACCCACCCCCATCTACCCACCCTCAAAACCAAAAACCCCCACTACAACCGGAAACCCCATTTCAACCCCTTCGAAACCACCCCAACAACGCTCCACGAACACTGCAGTGAAGCCAATTCCCAAAGTGAAAAATTAAATCGAGCATTCTCGTTAAACCGCCTTTCCTCAGCCATCTCGCACAACTAATGTACAACAAGTGACTCGTTGACAAGTTTACTCCACCCAGGTTATTGACTCGGAGAAACCCCATGTTTTATTATGGATCTCGTTATCGATTGTAATCCACGCTGCCAAGGTCCGAACTCCGGTCCAGCCCACACGACGGCCACTCTTGTCATTTAAATAGAGACATGTCCAAGACACAGGGTCTGCGTCATGACATTTACACGAGTGCCGACAGAACAAAACCACACCAGCTGACACATTAATCACTTTGCACTTTACACAGCAGAACAACGCCAACACCAACCAATTTTCAATACTCGTCTTCTTCATTAAACAATATCGACTTACACGCTATTCATACCCAATTCTCACTTTTGCGTCTCCAGTTACGCAATTCCAAGTCCAAGTAGTTGACATTTACAACCTTTCAATTCCATCCCGCGTTCGAAATGGCTTGTCAGGATTTCCAAGCAGGAAATCAATTTGATGAATAAACATCAGGACCTAAAAACATTTTAAATTCCATATATTTTTGCTTTCGCTTAAAAATCAATAAAATGATATTTCCAAATCCAAAGTATTCAAATTCCATAAAAGCCGGATTAAGCCTTAAAGAGCAAAAAGCCAATTTTTATGCTAAAAAAGCGATTAAATCAAATTCCATGCATAAATATGGCTTTTAAGACCGTATGAATCGATAATTTGTTACCCACTCCTCCACGTTGAATCTAATCCCACAAAAGTCGGTGCCTTTGAGTGATTTTTCATTGCGAAGCTGTTAATGAGCCCCCGTTACTAGTGTTAATAAAATTACACTCGATATTGCAGTGTTCATCAAACTTACTCTAATTATAATCCTTTTGACAACATCCCTTATAGTCAACAAGTGTAATGTGTCTTAATTACAATTAAATTGCATAAATTATCCCGCACTTTAAGCAAAATCCTTAAAATATAAAAAAAAAATTTTTTTTTACTCTAAATTAATTTCCAACAAAAAAAAAAATTACAAGTCCATCTTTAGTCCTAATGGTTGTCTTTTTCAACGTGTCTGCACATGTGTCACGTTCCGGCCCAATCACCCATGGTTGGATGAAGGAAGCTAGTCTTTAATTGTCAGAAATGAGAGACAAGGGGATGCTGGCTAAGTCCAAAGGATGATGGGTAAGAGAAAATAGATGACATACCTATTAGGCCGTGATAAAGACGGAAATATCAACGGTTATGTTGTTTTTCTCTATTTGTTTATAAATTAGTGATTTTTAGGTAAAATCAATTGTTAATTTGTGTAAAAAGCAAATTTATAAACACAAATTAATAAATTAATAAATCCATTCAAATTATTTAATGGAAAAAGGTAAAACATCTCGGATTAATGAAAATAAATAAAAGACGAGTAAAATGGTGGTACGGAAAACGGGAATTAAAAATAAATAAAAATAGTTTCATTAGGAGAAAATTACGTTAAAAAATCGTTTTTTTTAAACGAGTTCATTAATAATTCGACTTGAGTGTATAAATCTCGCAGCTCTTTTAATTTTCATTATAGCGAATGAATCAATTTTTATTCGGGGCTAGACAGGAAGTTGGGGGCCACTCCTTAATTACACGGGACTTCTAAGTGGATCACGTCTACCAACATAAATAATTTCACCTCCCCTTTTCGATCGACAGAAACCTTCATTCAAAATGTAAGGCAAAGAACGCCATTTTTAAAAAATTCAAAAAAAAAATTTACATTTGTGAACAAATTCGCTTTAATTCCACAAACAAAACATTCAAATTCAATTTAATCAAGAGTTGGATTTTCATTTTTTCATTTTTTTTAATTTAATTTTTAGGTAACAAACAAAATAATAACATTCATAAGCCATTTAATCAATACGGCTGCGAGGCGAGGAATGAACTGTTTTGTTGATAACGTATTGAATGAGATAACCCATTTTGTCTCACTTCCTGAATTATCAAGTGAAAGAGAAGAAAAACAAAGAAATAGAAGAAAGAATGATCCACTTAAATCAGTGTTTGAAAATATTTTGAATTTTCGACGTTATAACTAAAAAATATAAATAATATTTATTTAAAAACAAGTGAAAAAAAATTTTCCGACTCCTCCCCTTACCACTTCTCCCCACTTTTGCCTCATTTTGTCAATAATAATTTTCAAAGCCACATAATACGGCTTCAAATCATCGGCTAAGTAGTTTAGAGTTGGTTGCCAGGCTACAAAACCGGGTAAATAACATCGAGGCTACAGTCACACAATGTGAAAACAAATTCCTAAAAAATAACTAGAAAATAAAATATCGATAAAAAAATTTAAACTCGATGTTTCAAATAAACATTTTATAGCTAATATTTTATGCATGAAATACACAAATGTCTGTGCAACTAAATTTCGTGACAAATGGTCATCTAAAGTTGTAATTCAATCTTTCAGACGAACGGGAAACACAAAACAAATAAACTCCAACATTTTATATCCAGTTTCATCGCATAAAATACGCCATTTATCAAAAACCTTAAAAAATAAAAAAATTCAAGAATTTCATTTTTAACTTTTTTTTTTTACTCATCATTTGCAACCAGGAAGTGCTCGATGATAAAACTTTTCACTCACCAACCGCTTTTTCTTTGTTTTCTCTCATCTACAGCTAGAACCAATCAATGAGCGATCCTAATGAGGCCACTTCTTCTTGCCTACCAATTCTTTTTTTTTTTTTTTTTGCTTTTCTTTACCTTTACGGTGAGCTGCACCAAGCCCACTAGTTAGAAGTTGAATCCGTTTATTTTTTCCCAATTTTTTCTTTTACTCATACCTTAACTAATCAGTATTAGCCTCATTATTTCTGTTGGATTACAACTGCAGAGAACGCATTTACTGTCATACTTAGTAGGGAAAACTAAGAGCAAAAATAATTCCCTCATTTTCACTAATCTAGCTTTGCAATAAATCATTATCGTATGAAAAATTACGTGTCATAAAGAGAAAATGTTTAATCCATTGTTCGCATATTTTTCAACAAAAAAATTTTAATAAAATTCGGTATTTGGTTTCTGCATTTTGACCTATAATAATATCATGCGTGAACAAAAAATTATCGAGATAATTTTTCTGAGTTCTCCGTGCGATTTAATTGCTAGATTTATTCTATGGCTAGAACGAGGAAAAATTATGAGATAATTTTATGTTCGCGAGTGATTTTCGGTTGATTATATCACAAATCAAATGTCCAAAAACTATTAGCCAGTTCAAATGTTTCTTAACTTCTCATTGGCCGATATTTTTTGACATTTGATGAGTCGTATAATCTCAAATACAGCCCTCCTTCGATTTGCGGTGTTCAGATTTTAAATCTCTAGTTTAGGTCTTTTTAGAGTGGTTTCAAAATCACTATCTGATGATAATTCAGTGAAATCGTTAGAAAAATATATTAAACTTAAATTCTTGCACAAAAAAGTCGTGCAAATCGAGGTGCGCTTGTACATCTCCTTTAAAACTCTCTATTCAACTTAAGTTGGTTGTTCTTTTTAAAACCCCTATCCCCGCACACATAAACACACTGGATTTTTCTTGCCACGAGATTAAACTTGTTTCACCACTCTTAGAAACTGTAATTAATGGTCTGTTACTAAGATGAAGAGCTCGCACTAAGTCCAAAGACCCATCTCCTTTAGCTGAAATGACCTCCCAAACTCATCTCGATTATACACTACAATTTTGTAAACACAGTTCCCCTAATTACAACGAGCAAAACAAACACCTTAATCAAACCCCGAGCAAAACGCGAGCAAAACCCACATTTCCCCGATCAAAATACAGCGCAGACGAAATGAAAAGAGGACGAGTCATTGATTTATCGGTTCTAGACAACAAGGAAGTGGCAACTACTTTTGCACGATTCCTTGTTCTATTCCGCCCTTTTCCTTCCCTTCTTTCCTCCCTCCCCGTCCCAAATTGGTCGCCAATCTAATTCGAGAGAAAACTTCATTTCACGTCAGTCCGAGTGCGATGTTTTCATTCTTGCAACAAATAGAAATCCTATTTGAGAATTTGGAATTATTAATCGTCGGAGCGAGTCACAAGTCGAACGTTTCAACTTTGCTCTTCTTTTCACTTGTTTTGCAAATCACTTTTGACATAATTCGCCTGCAGTTAAGACGTGGTGTTGCCACCAGGGAAGGCGAAGCACTCGCAGTCAACTTTGATGAAGCTTCAAACGCGAACAGCAGATGCGAGTTCATTTGTTTAATTGAACTCTCTGCCCCTTCTGATGAAAGCCATGCATCAACTAAAGATGCTGGCCTGCCGTCTTGACTCTAGATCAAAAAACACGAGCTTCTCGTCGGCAACAGATGGCAAACAAGAAATTACACAGAACCTACAAATTTTCTTGCATTTTGCTCTTATCATTTCATTGCTTTAAAGTCTATGAACCATTAAATACATAATTTAATTTACATTTTTGAAGTTTACTTTTGTTTTCTTTAAATTTTGAAGTTTTTGTTCAATTTTTGTGTTTTTCTCAAAGTTGTGCAAATGTTATTGAATTTTTGTTAAATTTTTCATAAACGTTTGTTGAATTTTTCTTAAATTTTGCAATTTCTAACAATTTTCTTCAATTCTAAAGAAAATACTATCAACTTTATTCTCTAAACCCAATTTCCAAACTTTTAAAACTTTTTTTTAAAAAAATGCCCACTGAAGGTCATTCAATTAAAATCATGTCCACTTTCATCTTAATTTTTCCTCTCATCAAATAGCAAACGACCGAAAATGAACAAGTCCACGACATCATTAGCATCCTTAATGAGCAACACTGTATTATGGTAAAAAGAAATGTAAAAGCCCGTAGCACAATTGGGTTCTTAATTGAGAGTAATGAACGTGACTTGGAGTAAAATTCAAAAAATGATGAGAAATTGCCATAATGTTCCCAACTCTTTACCTGCAAATACAATTTCTCAACCTCAAAAAAAAATATTTTTTTCAAAACAAGAAAACTCAAAATTAGCCCTCATTAAGTCCCATATTGTTCTTGTCCAACCTTCTTTCCACCTTTTAATTCCCACATAACACAGATTACATGAATTTCATAGAGCGACCACACCTACTCGTCAATACTTATTTCACAGTGCAGATTAGTATGTACAATTTGCACTTCATTCTCTGTCAGCAGCGTTTTATTACATCGCTGCACACGCATTGCTAACGTGTCATTAAGGGGATGATCGCCTTAACTTAGCATATTATGTTGCTCAGGTGGAAGCACAAGTACAGTGACTTTAAAATCCCACTACCTTGAAAATAATTTCCGTAAATCTGTGTAACCGCACCAAAATTTGATCTAAAACTTTTATTAGGTCTCTGTACCTTTTTGTAGATCAATGAGCTACGACACAAGGAAATGTAATCCCATGCTTTGAGTTGGCTCCAATTTTTGAAGAACCGTGCTCGTGCAAGGGATTGTGGGATGGTGCCACCATTTTGCACTTTTAGCGTTTTGCGTCGACAGTGAATTTTGGTTTTGATTGTTGCGAAAAGAACGAAAGGACATAGTCTTAGTTCTTTTTGCACGCGTACAGCATTAAGCAGTAGTTCAGTCAAATAAGCTGAAACTGTGTCAGATTGTAGCATTCCTTCTACTGAACAAGATAGTATAATTTCAAAGACATCCCAACACTTTTCAATGAATTTATTTCTATAAATCAAATGGTATAATCTTGTGGATGAATTTATATTGTTTTGTAAGTTTTTCTAATTACAATTTATTTATTACACAGATAGCTGCTCGTAGTTTCAAAATTTGGAGAAATGGGACTAAATTAGGTGGACAAAGCACTATTTGTTAACTTCAGTAATGCTGAAACCTCCTTTTCTGATCAAATCAAATATTTACACAAATCCAAATTTTTAAACAAGCTAATAATCTTTACAAAGTCAATACCTCCCAAATAAAGTCAAGGACAACCAACAAAATAAAAACCAAGAAATGAAAAAGTAGTAAGAGGGCAAATGAAAGCCGTGACCAAAACAATCGGAGAATAAGCATACCAATAAGCAAGCATTACCCAACTCAATTGGCACCAGAGCTCTTTCCCATCATCAATGGTGAATTATGGGATCACAAAGAGGTAGAGATGGAATTCCCCCCCCCCCCCCACTGACCAAGAAACTTAAGTTTCAATTGCTGAATACAATAAAAAGATGAATATTATATTCTTCACCACATGGCTAAAATGGACTTTTCGAAGATGTACCCACAGCCCAGCATTATGAAGTATTACAAAAGGGAATGTGTAAATAACCCAACTCTCAACCAACAATATCTGCAGGTAAAGGTAGATAGGTAGGTATTTTGTTTAACAATGGCCTAATTTCTGCTACAATGGCTAAGCACCGACGCAAGGGGCCGAGTACTCCTGGAAAGTTTGCCACTCTGGGGATCTTTTATGTGCAGGAAAATCTTCCCAACATGGGACAGCCATCTTTAATTCCCCTCCGAAAGGAATACTACTCAATTTTCCTTGGCCAGAAAAATCCCCAATCTCGACCAAGTTTGAACCTGGAACCCTTATGTCCAGAGCTGAACGAGCTAACCAATATCTACAGAAATTAAAGAACAAGCTGGAGACAACAAGTATAAACAAGAAGCAACAAATGACATCTTGACATACAATTTGATGCAATTCAATAATTCGATGGGTACCTATCAAGAAGGCCATACGCAACTCATTATTCATTATCAGTCATCAAACCAAGGACAAGTTCATCACACCAAATTTAATCAAGACAACAAAATAAGACCCAGGAGAAAATAAACATTACCAACCAGAAAGAGAAAAGCCATAGTTTAAAACCCAACAAAAGGAAGAGAGCATGATCTTAACATCTAATCTTCATGAAACAAAATTTTTCATTTCTAAGGTTAGTTTGGCCAAAAATTACAAACTTTGCTATGAAATTTTGTACGGTAAGTCCCCGACTTACGCAGATTCGTGTTATGCTAGGTTCACACCTGACATAACATAACGTCAACTTAAGAAATTTAGACTTAATCATAATGTAAGGGTGTTCATACTTGCTTACGTGAATTCTTGTCAATAACCAGACACAGACCAAGACACTACAGAAATTCAGATCTAGTTCTCAAGCTCCCTGGGCTACAAAATGGATGCCAATGTTGTGATTGTACAACATGGGATATTGTTTAATTATTGAGGCTGGTCGATGCTTGTTTCCATTGTTTTGAGGAAAATGGTGCCAGAAACCAAAATCAAATCTCGTTTCTTCTCGTGATTCTCACGAGACCAAGGTCAATCACCATTGGCTGGCCGTAATCAGTTAAGTGTACGTTACGGCTTAATTCAACTCTGAGTTGAATTAGCAATTAAGGAACTTAGTATCCCACAATGCACCATACGTCTCTCTTAAGTTACGTTACGGTCGAGTGTGAACACAAGTGTGGACCTAGCATTACAGACTCCTACATACAGAACTGGGGTACTTTGCCAATTGCCATTTTTGTTTAAATACACCGATTGCAATTAATGTTTCGTTAGTGACATATCGTCTGTGTATACATTTAACATTGGCACAATTTTTCAACGTAGACAATTCTGGAACGAATTAATCGCATAAGTTGGAAACTTCCTCATAATTTTGAATTCGTTCTACCCAAACAGGTCAAGGGGGTTCATCATTATATTCTCTACAGCTGATCCTGTTTCGACTAATAACTGCACAAATACGCTTTTTCAACTGCATAATTTGCTTTCCCAATTCAACATTTTGAGTCCAACTGCATGTTAGAAGGTTGCAAGCAGCTATAATGGCCTTATACAATGACCTGTCACAATGAAAGGAACTTTGTATTATCATGAATCATCACACAACTTGAATATTTACACCAAACTTAATTCACAACTCAATAAATTTCACATAAGTCAGAATCAAAGACAACCACTGAGAAAAAAAAATTCAGATGGCAAAGAGTGCCATGACACTAAGAACTAGAGAAAAGGAAAAACTATCCTCCAATAGATGTAGGAGGTAACAAGTTAAAATCATATTATAAGTAAGTTTTATGGTGCCAAATAATTAATATTAATATTTGTTATTTGAATATTTCTGGGTCAATTGGGCTCTGTGCTTAAGGCTGGTACCCATTAGAGAAAAGAAACATTAAAGTATGTACTTGTCATTTTACAAGTATATACTTGCCTGGCAAAAAGTATGAAACTAACAGAGTTCAACTTGTTGAACTTCATACTTGCTATTTGCTCCTTCAACCAACGAGAACTCACTTCATTCAAAATAATTCAATTTGATTGGCTAGCAAGCAAATTTTGTGTCTGCTATTGTTAACAAGATTATACTTGAATTCTTGCACCCGAGTCTTCGCAAGTAGGCATCGTGACAACACAGCAAATGAAACAGCAACTCAAGGAATTATAAAAAACAATGTTTACAAGCCAAAGAGTTGTAATTTGATTTGTCTGAATTTTATTATTATTTTATTACTTTAAAGTGTTTATTTGTTCTTCTAATCTTCTAATCAATTCAACAAATTGATCACTTTGCCTTAACTTTTGGCCTTCACCAAAAGAACTCAAGCTTTTAATCAACAATTAAAGCTTGATCAAAGAGTTTAAGCACTCTAAGTATTTATATCAAAGATATAACTTAGAGTTTTACCTTAAACTCCCACTTTTTATTTCATTTATTCATTTATTCCTTTAATTATTTAATATCTTTTACACTTTTATTTCAATGGTTTTCAGTGAGTTTCAAAGGATTTCAATGGATTTAAATTCACTTAAATTAATTTTAATTGATTTTCAATTGATTTTCAGTGGATTTCAATAGATTTTAAAATCCAAAACACCAAAGTATATAAGATTTCAATGGATTTCATCAATTTCAAAATCGGAAACATCAAGATGTACAATGTTTCAATGGATTTCAATGGATTTCAATGGATTTCATCAATTTCAAAATCGGAAACATCAAGATGGACAGTGTTTCAATAGATGTCAATGGATTTCAATGCAAGTTTTATGGGAAATGACGCAAAACAATTTTTAAAAAACCCAAAAAAGCAATTAAAACAACCACAAGTCCAACGCAATTGGTATAAAACATCCAAAACAATGCAAAAACGAAGAAAAAACATCGAAATGTACGCGATTCCATCGAATGTCGAACCCCTCAGTATCTTCCTTTGCCTAACTTCTCTTTTTCCTTCCACAACAGGTCCATTAACCGGAAAGATATGAAAAAAATAAAACATCAAATTAGTTTTGTTTTTCTCGCAGTTACTCAGCAACAAAATGAAACCGGTGGACCCGGTCATAATAATTCGGGTTTTTCGGGGCGCTGAATGCAATGAAAATAAAAATAAACAATTCATAACGTTGCTGGGAACCGGACAGGCTGTCAACTAGATCACGTGGCATTTCCATCTCGAACACACCATGCCAAAGGCAAGTGTCATATGAGAAAAAAGAAATATACGGTCTAGTTGAAGCGAAAGTTTCAGCGAGCTATGAAATTGAATCAATTCGCTAACTTTTAGTCCACAATCAGGGGAATGGGGGTTGGGGATGTGGATGTAGGGGGTGAGTTGGGTGGTTTTTGTTGGTTTTTACGGTTAAATTCTGTTGGTGAAAAGGAGTATATTAAGAAACTTGACTATGAAAGAGAAAAGAAGACATACATGGCTATATATTGTGTGAAAGTGAGTGTAACACTTTTACAGGTCGAACCTCGTTATTACGAACTCGCTTATTGCGAATTCCTCGTTTTAACGAAATTTTTTAAAAGTTTGGTTGGATTTCTATCCATTCATTCAATGTTAA
>JAQIXT010001975.1:0-12768 GCA_034700445.1 Stenotaenia linearis
GAAATATAAAATCTTTTTGTTAATATATATATTTTTCAGAAATATAAAATCTTTGTCAATATATATATTTTTCAGAAATATAAATGTTTTTTATTAACACATAAAATTGGACTTAGAACAACAAGCTAGTGAGTTTTTTGACTGAGCATTCATACATTGAATCACACTAAAGTCTTCTAAATCACCTTTTACAGACTATATCTGCCAAATGGTGATTGATAGATGACATAAGATAATGGTAGTGTATAGGAAGTTAAGTGTGGTCAATCCAATTGTGGCCTCCAATTTGACCTTGAAGGTCATTTTCAAAGTCATCTACACAGCAACTCTGAGACTGAAGAAGAGCAAAATGTCAATTGAAAATTTTGTGACTGGAGTATGGAGTCTGGCCACATGACAGCATAGGGGTGACATGAATCAGTAGAGGAAGATAGCCTTACAAATTCATTGCAATGTTTGGTTATAACTGTGACAGAGCAAGATTGTAAGGTATGGTGATCTCCTGGAAACTGCAATGGTGCTGGTTGCACAGGTGCTGCCAAGAAATTTTGTACACTGGTGCAAAAGAACGTTCTAATGTCCATCCAACAGTGAGCAGAGAGATGTGTTGTTGGACACAGAAGTGCAGACATTGCAGCAAGTTGTCTTGAAATGAGTTATGTGGCAATTAGGTTGCTTTTGGCTAATACTTGACTACCTGTACCAATATTTCTCAAGAACTATTAGTTAGAAAAATGAAAAGAATTTTTAAAAATTTTTTGAAAAGTTCAAGAGCTTCTCTTTACACTCGCTACCAGTGTCCATGAATTGGAACATGGGCTAAAGAGAAGAAAAGAATTAAGGGTATTGTAGTTAAGTGAACGTTCAGGCTACATGATTTAGAGAAACGTAACTTTTGCTAGCAATAAGGCAAGTAATCTTGATGGAAATGGACTTAGGGCAGGAATGCTTGAAGTTGGAGTTAATAAAGGCCCAATATCAAGTCTTTTGTGTATAATTATTTCATTGTTGTCCAAACCACCAACATTAACCGTTCCTCAAACTGGGAAAGTGGTAGGAGATCAGTTACATCTTGTAAGACATCACTAAATTAGTCTGAAAATGAAATTTTTTGACCTGATTTCAAAAAAGGTTTTTTAGAAAAATTGGATGCAGGTTTCATTGCCTCAATCATGAGGCAAAACAAAAATGGAATGTATTTACTCAAATATGAGACTAATTACAAAAGGGTTGTACTAAACATTCAACTGACATTAAATTCAAAACAATTTTAGAGTTATAACATAGATGACTTTGAAAACGACTTTCAAGGTCAAATTGGAGGCCACAATTAACTTCGTACACACTTCTGTTATCTTATGTCATCTATTAATCACCATTTGGCAGATATAGTGTGAAAAAGGTGTTTTAGACTTCTAGTGTGATTCAATGTATGAATGCTCAGTCAAAAAAGTGACTAGCTTTTTCTAAGTCCAATACTATGTGTTAGCAAAAAATATTTATATTGCTGAAAAATATTTATATTGCTAAAAAATGTTTATATTACTGAAAAATATATATATATTAACAAAAAATATTTATATTAGTAAAAAATATATATATTGGCAAAAAATATATATATTGACAAAAAATATATATATTGGCAAAAAAATATATTTATTGGGAAAATATATATATATATAATGGCAAAAAATATATATATGTTGGGAAAATATATATATTTTGCTAAAATTTTTGTATACGAAAACTGAATAATTATGAGACAAACGGCGCCTCATAGGTTTCCCACAGTTTTACTTCAAAATCTGTGGATTTTCTTTAGTTTGAATTCAAAAAAACGTCCAAAATATAAATGTGATGTAAATATGTCATGTCATTCAAAATTACATTACTGAGTCGTTATTTCAATATCAAAAACTGTCATTGGAGAGATTTAGCGAAACAAAACATGTAGGTAACGTGTAACTTAAAAAATTCCATGTTAACTTCAAGTTAAACGTTTAGTCAACAAGGAATTTTACAAATTACAAGTTAGAAGTTTGACTCTGCTAAATCTCTCTATTTTCAGGCAAATTTTTTTTTAGTCAACATGTAACCGGAATATCACGTCATTTGGAGGTCAAAACTCGTTGCTGATGTAAGAATTACGTAAATTTGATATCGAAATTACTTAAATTGGATTCAGATTCGGATATAAACATCATCTAAATCTGTGACGCCAATACATCCTGGAAGTCTGAAACATCAAACTTAGACGTTAAAGTGACGTCCTTATGACGTTACGTAAATTGCGTAAATAGTCTACAGATTTTTTATAGATTTTGTGCAAAAACTTGAAAAATTTTGTAAAATGACCAAAATAAAATACTTTAAGTAATCTTTAAATTTTTAGCAGGGAAGGGATGTTTGTTTGTTGAACTATCTCTGAAAACAGTCATTTTGTAATCGAAACCTAAACGAAAATTTCACGATTTGAAATAAGAGCCATAGAGTCTATTCAATTTACATAAAATAGGGTTCGGGTCAACAAAGATGACCTAAGTTCACGTCTATCATTTCCTATCACGTAAACCGATAAAGATACAGAAAAATGGCCAATTACAAACTTGTACAACACATCTTAATTAGTCTAACAGAAAAGACGCGCAGTTCTTGTGGGATTTCCATTGTCTTTAAAGAGACACTTGGTTAAATGAGTTCCGAAAGTTTACATTTAGTAGCGCATAACCTGAGCATAGGGTTTCATTAGCCACTTGTGTAAGGATAAAGGTTAAATTACAGTAAAAGTTGAACTTGAGCTGAAGAGCCAAAGAAAATTCCAGACAAGCTTTACTTGCCAACATTCCTACTCGTCAGTTTTGCGAGTATTTACTCGGGAAATTGAAAAAAGGAAACAAGTCGTTTGGATATCCATTCTGTTTCAGTGAGTGTGCAGTTGTTGTGAAAAATGCGCATGATTTTCGAGTTTGGTTGCATAATTCATGCTCATAAGTTAAATTTGGATGTGAATAATGCGCATAAATTGTTAGGTGTGTAAGTGGCCAGTGTTTATTGGTGCATTAGAAGTGGGGGTTTTAGAGATGGGGGTTGGGTTTGTTGAAGTTTGGTTTACGAGTATGAGGTTCAAAATGGTTGTGAAATGTAGTTAAATTTGATTTTTGTTTGAAGTATTGATATTTGTTGTAAATGGACACTCATTGTAAATTAATTTCATTAGTTGTGTTTACTTAAAACTGATTTTAGTTTTATTGATTTTTATTACCTTCACTGATGCAATACACTTTTTGTAGGCAAAACAAGGTAGTTTATTTAACATTTAACATTCTATAAGGCTAAACATCGACTCCAAGGGGCAAGTCCTTTTAATGGAAATTTCTGCCTCTTTGAGGATCTTTAAAATTTTTATGTAGGAAAACAGTTTTCATACAGTATACAGAGTGTTTCACCAAAAATAAACCACGTATGAATGTTATTGGGCTAAACCTGTATCATGTTATATGAAACATCCTGTGTAAATTTTTCTATAAAATTAGCAAATTTTCCTGTTGAATTGGCATATTTTCCATCCAATTAACAGGTATTTATTTTGCTATCGGTTGATTGCAGGAGGCCGAGCGATGTATTTATCCGGAAATTAATTAATTTGAATGAATTTTTTGAAAACCAGTCTCCGAATTTAATAGATCTTCCTTTTGATTTTATCTTATTTTATACTTAAATTACAGTTTTTTTTATCAGTTTTTAATTTTTCAATCCAAAACTATTCAATCAAATTTGAAAAATTAATAACCAAAATAGTGTCACCAAGTGCCTCTACAGTATGAAATCATTTTATATAAAACATAATACTTATTGAGAAATTTCATATTTTCTGATTGGTCAAAAATTACTTCTTTTGGCAAAGAATCGTACGTAGTTAGAACTTTTCAACAATATTAATTCTACTTAGCGTAGCTAGGTGTGCTTCAAATTTATCCACACTCACACAAACCTAAAGAATCCAAATTTGTGGAAACGCCCACCGGCTAAATGCAGAACAACATTGCAACACTTTAATCTGAACGAGACGCCGAAACCCAGCAACACTCCGTAGACTCACTTGCGAAATTGGCGCTCGTCCAGAAGTGGACGAGCGAAGAGCATCTCGAAATGAAGTAGTGGGCGCGCATGCGTTAATAGGTTTTGCGCTGTCGTTGTCATGGCATCGTGGATTATCGTTGGCCTCGTGCAAACTTGCAAGTACCTGTGGTTCGAGTGTCGTTTAGTGAGGCACGTGCGCCGTCTCTCCGTTGCAGCTGTTTCGTGCTCGAGTTCCAGTCTATAGCTGGTTGCCACTCGATCGATGGTCATTGGCTGTTCGTGGAATTCCATTTACCCCTCCCCGATGCCGGTTGTGAGGACGTCACAAGTGTTCTTCTCGTGTCCTTAATGATCTTTTTTACTCACTTGTTTACACTCCACTAATCTATCATTTCTTGATTTATTTACTTTTTTTGTTGGTTCGAGATAAATTTTGGTTTTTATTATGTGAGGTGTGATTTGGTGGTAAATGGATTAGAATGTTGATCTGATAAGGAAGTATTTGGAAAAATGTTGTTTTTACTGTTAGAATTTCATATGGAAAATTTTAGTTGTACGGTTAAACCTCGTTATGACAACTTGCTAGGGACGATGAAAAAATTTCATTATAATAAATTTGCAAAATAATTTTGTTATATAATAACCGACTAAACAGATCTAAAGGTTAACTGCAGATTTTTTTAAGTTTCTTTGCAGTTTTTTTATAGATTTTTTTTACAGATTTTCTACGATTTACTTCAAAATCTACAGATTTTCTGCAGTTTAATTTCGAAAAAATAAATATTCTACAGAGTTTCTGCAGATTTTTAAGAAAATCTGTTGAAAAACTTTAATGAAACTGCAAAGCGGCCAAAAACTGTAGATATTTTGTTGATTTTTTTAGTTGGGAAGATTCGTTACAACAAATTTGCAAAATAATTTCGTTTCATGCAGTTATTTAACGGGGTCACTCGAAAACGCAGGGTATACCCCAAATGGGGTACCCTACTCTCTCATTGAAAAAGGTATAAGAAGCCGGAATTGAGACATTGTTTTACCTTTAAAGGTATAAAAATGTCTCCATATACGTACCTGTATGACTTTTTATACCTTTATTACTGAGAGTGTACTGGGGTACCCCAAAATGCCCCCAAATACCTCAAAACACTAAAATTTTCAACAAAAATACTTTATTTCAAAACATAACTTGGTTACGTAATGTTTTTGTACATAAAATTATGGCGAATTGGAATCATGTTTCTAAATTTATGAAAATAACACTAGTAAATTCATTGCAATATCTTTAAAAATGAATAAGTAATATTTATATTTAGGGAGGGGAGTTGCGCAAATTTAGCGTATAAATTATTTCATGAATTCCAAATTTTGTTTACTTATTTTCTTATTTCATCGTCGGAGAGATGTGTTTTTTTGTTAAATAAATTTATGTAATAAATGTTGTTTTGGGTTGGTTTTGTTTGAGGTGGGAATGTCATGTGAATGTCATGTGAATGTGATGGTAATGTAGGTGTTTGGTATTAATGGTGGGTGGAATGTGGGATGATGAGATCTTTGTGAAGGTGGAGGGAGGGTGAAGATGTTGGGAATTTGGAGGTTAGGAGTTTGAGTTTGGAAAATGAGGTTGAAAATGAAAGGGATTTGGGGGTTTGAGGAATTTTTAAGGTTAGTTTTGTTGTACAGGGATAAGTTTTAGAAGAAAATGTTGTTAATTAAACAAGTAGAATTTAAGAAATAAAGTGAAATTTAATTAGAACAAGTTGAATTTAAGAAATAAATTGAAATTTAATTAGAACAAGTTGAATTTAAGAAATAAATTGAAATTTAATTAGAACAAGTTGAATTTAAGAAATAAATTGAAATTTAATTAGAACAAGTTGAATTTAGTATTTTTAATGAAAAATTCAAGTTAGAAATTTCTTTAGAACATGTTAGAAGATAATAGAAATTCATTTAGAATGTGTTAGAGAATTTTTTAGGTTATACTAAAAAATTATTTATTGCTCAGTAATTTAATAAAATCAAATTAGAAATTCAGAAATAGTTGATCATCAATTAGACCAAACCAAAAATCTAAGAAAAAAAGACAATAAAAAGTTTCAGTTAGGGCAAAATTAGTGATTGGTGCCTTCCAATAGTCTTTACCCTAGTTTTATTACAGTTGGGACTTTGGGGCTACTGTAGTTTTTTGTATAAAAGTCAATAGTCACTATAGATTACTGTTTTTATGGTAACTGTAGGGAAACTAAATCATTCATTCACTCTTGAATCTATTTTAAATTTTTAACTCTTTGACTCTTAAGTATATTGGCAACCGGTCAGCACCAATTATATTCTTCCTAGGTACATCACCGGTCATAAGTCAAAATATTTTGAATCTTCATCCATTTTCAAGAATTTACAATCGAATCATTAATCTTTTATTCAATTTATCGATTGTCGTTCGTCGTACCACACTTATGCCATGAAGTAAAGTGGGATGTAGTCTCATGTACAAAACACTTATAATAATTGCCAACAACATATAAACTACCATATTTCATTGATTCTAAGACGCTATTGATTCTAAGATTTTGAAGTTTTATGTCTTCAAATACCAAAAAGAATTCACTTAAAGTCGATTCTTAACAGATAACAAAAAAACGTGTGCTTTACTTGGTTAAAAACAAAAGGTGTATTACAAAGGTATTTAGAAAAGGTGAATACAGTTAATTAAATTTTGTAACTGGTGGTGGCGCCAGTAAATTGCTCAAACAAAATTCAAATACAATCGATATTTCACACTAACAATTTAAACACATAATTTCAATAAATTTCACACAATAAATTTCACAAAGATGCATCCGAGTTTTAGAGATGTTAAAACGTGAAAAAAAATTCTACAGGTTATCCAAAAAGTTGACTAGCAATATTTTCTAAATGATGCTTGTTAGATGAGAGATGATGATGAGAGTGGTATAGGAAGTTGGTTTTGGGCCGTCCAATTCTAACCTCCGATTTGAAGATGATCTTCAAGGTCATCCAATTCTACCCTCTGATTTGAAGATCTTCAAGGTCATCCAATTCTACCCTCTGATTTGAAGATCTTCAAGGTCATCCAATTCTACCCTCTGATTTGAAGATGATCTTCAAGGTCATCCAATACAACTCTGAAACAGTGAGCGATAAAGAGAAAAATCAATTATAAGTTGTAGAACTTCGCTAAAAATGATTTTACTTTGACCTGATGTCAGAAAAGATCTATAAAAAAATTGATGTAAGTTTCATCAGCAGGCAATCAAACTTCACTGCCCAATTGGATTAATAGTGAAATACTGTGTAAATAAGTACTGTAAAAGGTCTTAATACGTTTTAAGTGTATTCAAGATTAAATTAAGACTATTTTCAAAACTATTTTCATTGACAATCACTGTTCATCTAATTGAACAGTGAAGTTTGATTGCCTGCTGATGAAACTTCAATCCTATTTTTCTCAAAAATTCTTCCCCTCGTCAGATCAAAATAAAGTCAATTTTAGACTAATTTAGTGATGCTTTATAACCTTGTAATTGACTTTTTTTTTCTCTCTATCTCTTATGCTTCCAGAGTTGTATGGATGACCTTGAAGACAAACTTAAAGGTCAAATTAGAGGCCAAAATTGGATGGCTCGCCACTAAATTCCTATTCACTCACATCATCACATCTCATCTGTCAAGGACCACTTACAAACTACTGTTGGTCAAAACACAATTTGGAGACTGTACATTGTAGAAGAAGATATCTTTGCACTCCCACAGGTTGAGATGGTCAAGATAACAATATTCCTCGGACGGTTTTCTTTTGATGGTAATGCTAAAGAAGATATTACTATTCTGGCAATCGAGCTCTGGCACTTCAAGAATTCTTCTGGAATAGCCAACAGTTGTGTGCATTGGATTATGTTATCCAACTAAATCTAATTTCAATAGCTAGGAAAAGGAAAATGCATCGAAATGAGTTTGTCTACACTTCACATTCACATTCATATCTAAATATTTTCTGACTATAAATGTAATAAGAGTTGGTGTTTGATTCATCCATCATCCTTGTTGGCAAACTCCTAAAGATATTGGAAGTTGAGTTCAATAAATCAATAATTATCAGTCATTGGAGGTTTTTTGCAAAGAGAATGGATTAAAAACTCGTTATTGTGTTGTACATCCAACGTCGTATTCAATGGCGCCTTTTTCAGAAGATCAACATGCAATTGTTGCAAATGTTAAGACTGCTAATGTTAGAACTCTTGCCCCAAAAGGAAAAATACCCAACAATTCATAGAAATTAAATAAATTGAGTTTTACTCATACACATCTCCTCCTCTCTTCTATTCCATTCATTTTCTCTCTTCGTCTCCATAACAACAACAACAATTCAGTTTTTACAGTTTTCATACAACAATGTTCAATTCAAATATAATTCAACACTTAATTATTATAAAACAACAAATTATAAAACCCAACATTCGGCCATTGATGCCAATTCATCATTACTCCGTAATAATAAAAGTTAATGACAATTTGCTTCTATTTTTTTAATTTTTATTCTTTTAAATTGAGATGATATTCTTGTTAGAAGGTATATTTTGACTATCGCGTCATAGCTATGATGACGTCAGAACCTTTGATTAGTAGACACGTGACTTTTGTAAAGGGGCACTTGCCCAAGTGATATATAAGTGTACAATTTGTTTAAATAAATTATTCTGTTCCAACCAACAATCCAAGTCTCCAAGTTCTTTTAGCGCGTTTTAGCCGACTTAGTATTCAGACGTTTTTTCAACAATTCTTTCAAAATCCATTAATTAAATTTGCCTAAACTGGTTTAAGAAATAATTCTTTCCCACCCCAATCCAAAAAAATTCATTCCTTTGAATCGAACTAACTCTTAATAATCATAAATAGCAAATGTTATATGGAAATTAAGCAATTGAAATTCTTATACAAGTACAACATAATTTTAGTTAAATTAAAATTTTAAGTCTAATTAAACATACAGTATTGAACCTAAAATTTCTCTATTTTATCAAATCTTCTCCGTTCAATTTGTACTTCAATTGCCTCTCGGATATTCTTGTATACTTCTTCAATTTCTCTATTTCCATCTATTAACATCCATGAATCATCCCTCAGATCTTGGTAGTTATCATAGGCTTGAACTTGAATTTGTATCTTCTCCAGCCTTTCATCTCCAAATCCCTTTCTTCTGGCAGCAATTTCTGGATCACTATCCAGAAAAATTGTAACATCTGGTTTTTTCAGTCCTCGTTCTGGGTTTAAATACCACTTTTTCTCCATATCTGAATTTATCATTGCGAAAGCTGTACCTGAATAAATATATCTATCCACTATAACTGTAAATCTTTCTTCTAACTCTGGTTATTTCATCATTTCTTTTGCAATGATTAGCAACAAATAACAGATGAATTGCTCTTTTATCCATATTGACTTCATGTCTCAGATATCAGTCAATGATTTTCCCAGTGCTGGTTTTTCTATCTGGAAATGAGTAAAATTTTAAACCAATTGCGTTCCTTTCTTTTAACAGCGAAACTTGGGTAGTTTTCTCACTATGATCACCACCTTCAAAAGCAATGAAAACTCCTCGTCTTTGTATAAAAATGTTTAAATTATCAGAAACTCATGAATGGTATTCATAATAACATCTTCTGCATACAGGTTGGTATAATTCTGATCCACCAATCATTATTTCATTATTTTCTTCACTTTTTAGTATGGTAAACACTGCTTTTTCTTCACAATCACATGTTGCTGTAAGCTTTGTAACCGACTCTGCTTTGGGAATTAATTCACAAATGTTCAAAATTGGTTGTCTTGAATAAGTTGCATTCAATCCCTTGACATTACTAATTTTCCTAGATGTGACCATTTTTCAACAACTTCTACTAAGTCTGAGAAAAATTGTCCTTTGTCAATTCCAATCACATCTGTATATTCCATCAATTCCATCGAGTCCTGTAATTTATCTACTGGAATAGCCTCGATTTTCAATGATGATGATGAGGTCATGAGACATCACGTGACGTCACGAGACGTCACAAGATGTCATAGGGGGGTATGATATGCATTGGTATATAAGAGACTAGAATAGTTGAAATGTGCATTCGAGACCTGATGATGACAACGAGAGTTGTCGAAAAGCTTAGTCAAATGAAGTAAAAACTTTACGAATCAACATACACGTTAAAACAAAGCGTACATAATCCTAAAATAAAAAATCATCGTGTGTATGTGTACTAATTAAATAAAATAAGACATTATCGCCATGGATCCAGGCGATAAAAAGGACGATGTTAAAGAAATTGTGGAAAAAATGGATGCGATTATCCAGAATGTGGGCGACGAGGAAGTCGTGGAAACTGACCAAGCGGCCAGTTTACCGGTAGTCCCAATGGTGATGGAGAATTTACCGGGTCCAATTGAACATGCGGAATTGGAGGAACAGATGATCGCGGAAGCGGGCAGCGACGCCAATCTTGGTGCCGTCGGAGGACAAGTTGCAATGTACACGTTAAGACAGCGTTAAAATCAGAAAATAAAAATTAAAACATCCAAATTTAGACTTTTTGGTATCACAATACGATCCTCCTTTCGTCGACACAAAATCCCCTCAGTTATACAAAATTCATCATGTATTCGCTGTTCCTTCCTGTTGATTGCATTTCGAGATAATTTTTCCTTTAAATTCACGATGAACTCATCTTGCAATTGTTCATCCAATAATCTGCCATCTCTGGAAATTATTACTGCAACTTGTTCTGGAACCCTTGATAAAGCATCCGCCAAAACATTGTCCTCGCCTTTCTTATGTTTCATTGTAAAATTAAATTCTTGTATTTCCAGAATGTATCTGGCAAACTTTCTATTGAGCTATGCTTTGCTGTTCATCATTGCCATTGTCTAGTTGTCAGTTACAACCTCAAAATATCCAAGAAGAGATAAAAATCCTCGGAATCTGTCACATATTGTCCAATGAATGGCAATACCTTCAAGCTCCATCGATGCAACTTCATTTCACTGTTATTAAGTAATCTGCTTGCTGCTTCCACCAATCGCCATCGAGAATCACTGTGCTTTTGCATCAAAACAGTGCCTAATGAAGATTGCGAAGCATCTGTCTCAAGTCTTGTCGGTAATGAAGCATCAAAATGCATTAATATTGGTGAGGATGATATTTTCTCAATTAACATGTTGTATGTATTTCCCATCTCTTGAGTCCATGTGATTTTCTCAATCTTGTTTTTAACTATACCTTGCAGTGGTTTTGCTACATGTGAATAATTTTGGATAAATCGTCTGAAATATCCCGTGAATCCTAGAAATGATGTCATTTCTTTCCATTGGGTCATATTTCGATATTTCTTCAAGGCTTCCAATTTTTTCGGGTCAGGATATCGGCTTGTACTGGATACAATAAATCCAAGGAAAAGTGTTTGTTTAACAAAGAAATTACAGCGATCAAATTGCACTTTAAATCCATAAGTTCTTATCATTCGAAGTTGAAAGTCAAGTGCAGGTAAATGTTCATCTATTGTCGAAGTGTGTATAGCGATATTATCCATATAAGCTGTGGCAATACCCAAAAATCTTAATAAATCAGTACCCTCGTCGATGACACGCTGCATAGTAGCAGGTGCACCACATAACCCAAAGGGTATCGTGACAAACTCAAAATGACCATCATTCGTACTAAACGCAGTATATTTCCTGTGATCCGGAAAAATTAAAATATTCAAAAATGCTTTCTTTATATCGAGGTCGCTAATCCATTCCTTTCCTTTAAATCTATGAAATAATAAATCAATGTTTGACATTGGGTAAAATGGTTGCTCTGTTATTGCATTTATCTTCCTAAAATCGATGCAAAAATGAATTGGCATTGATTCATGCAATGGTTGTTTAACCACTATGCCAGGTGATGAATATGGTGAATAAGAAATTCGTATAATTCCCGCCTTCAGCCATTCTTGAACGGTCTCGTTAATGAATTTATCCTCTTGCAGGTTATGTTGGTATGGTGGTGTCCTAATTATCTTGTCAGATGTTAACTTTATGTAGTGTAGAGTTTTGGGGCAAATTCCGATGTCTGATTTAAACTTCGAAAATAATTCATGATTCTGAACTAAAATCATTTGTTCTCTTTGAATCTTTGTCATTTCCGCAGGTAATCGTAGGTTATTAATCTGTTCCATTAACTCATTTGTGACTGATTCCAGCGGTGAATCACAAATAACCTCTGTAAATGTCTTCCTCATATCTTCCCATTCTACATGTTCCGTAACCTTTACTTCTTATCTTTTCCATTATTGGAGATAATGATTTCATCAAATCTTGATCATCTTCCTTTTTATCTAAAAGATTGTGAACTCTTATCAGTCACTCCTTAATTCCATAGCAATTGGCCAATGTTCATTGAAGCGGTCAGTAAGATCCTATACTTCCACTTTTGGTTGCCCATGATGTTGACAATCAGAAAATGTACCAGACAAAAGCTGTGTTTCCAACCAATTCTCTTCATCCATTGTTTTTTCAACTCTCATTGTTGCAACTTAAGGTGAGTCCTGGTCATCTTCAATGCAGAATATTGTATTGATAGTCACCATCTCTGGAACCTCCAATCCAATGTAATTCAAACATGTCAGCTCATTAGACAAT
>JAQIXT010001976.1:0-12764 GCA_034700445.1 Stenotaenia linearis
ATCTGAATCTGGTTCATGAAGTTTCCAATTTTTTCATCACTAAACAATACAGTATTCTATTCTTTGCCCAAGACTCCAATCACCTTCTGTTTGCTGTAGTGTCTTGGTACATATATTGAGACAGTAAACAGACTTACTGAACACACTGTATGTGGACTATACAGTTTTTTCTTCATCCTTTGTAGCTATTTTATTTTGAGAATAAATAATGAGAATTTGACTGGTGTGTCTAACTGTTGTCTTCAGTGGTTGTCCGGAAGGTAGTATATTACCAATTTTCACCTCTTATAATTTTTGGACACATAATTCTGTCAGTTTTTCAGAAATTGTTTATTTCATTAGGGAGCAATTAAAATGTATTTTCAAATCATGACTAAAATATAATTTCAAATAGTTATTGAAAAAATTACAAAAGTATAAATGGCTGTATAATTTTTGGACGCACCTTACCTTTTTTATACTCCAATGGGCCAATATTCACAACACTGACTTATGCAACTGTTTTAAAATTACTATTTGAAAAATTAAAGCAAAACATCCCATATAAAAACAACCACAAACCCCAAATCTATATTACCCATAAATCAACAACAAAATCCTTTACCACTTTCAATATACAAAACCAACTGCTTTATTTAAAACCTAAAAAACCCACAAATGAGCACAGGCACCAAAATCTATACAATCCACCTGCACTCTTGAAATAAAACCATATCACTAAACAATAGCAACAATTTATGTTCAAATGACATTTTTTTTTAGTTTATTGGAACTTTTTTTTGCATCTACATTTCCTTAATACAATACAGAAACTTACATTAATATTGTAATGACAACTAAAATATGATGCTACACAATAGTTGGACACCAATTTGTTTTTGCGACCAAAAAATGTGAGATTAAGTTGGAAGATAAAGATGAATAGCTCGAAAAAGGGTCATCAGCTAATATGCTGAGAAAAATTAAAAATTTATGACAAATGTATTTCTTCTAAGAGTACAAGATTGTTTCAACTTTTGACCCTTTATCTATACATTAAAAAAATGTCAAATAATAAAAAAAAATGAAAAATTGGTGTAGCTATTATACAATGCCTCACAATTTACAAGTCTTGCACAATTAAAATTAAAAATATAATCCAAGGATGTTTGAAAAATTTATAATTTCCTTTATCCCCTAATCAGAACACTTAGAATTTTTGGGACGACAACCATCTGATACAGACGAAGAAGTCGAGATGCATGAACAACAAACTGGCCGGTGTTGGTAATAAATTAAAATATAATAATAATAATAATAATGATAATAATAATAAAAATGTTATGTTAGTCATTAAAAATATCCTGCAACTTATTTGATTACAATTTTTCAAAATCCTTGGTATTTTTTCCCTTATTTTTTCTTTTTGTTGTTTAAAAAAACTTGAGGAAATTCTCACTTCGATTAATAAAAAAAGGTTTTTTTATTTATTTTTTATATTTTTTCCTAATGTGGAGAATAAATAAATTTAAGAACCAATATAAATATTTAAAATAAAAAAGGTTGGGGTTGTGGGTGGGGGGAAATAATTGAAAATCAACTGTCATGGCATTTTTAATATTTTTTATAAAAAAAAAAGAATTAAGGAATGATTTATTAACTCAATTTTAAAATGTCATTAAATTTTTAAAATTTATCAAAATTTCAAATTTTCAAAAATCCTTTAATCACAATAAGTTATGACAACTGATAGAGAAAAAAAAAAAGTTATGATATTTTTTTAAATTAATTAATGGATGATTGGATGAAATGATTTTCGTATGTAAAACTTTAAACGTGGTTGTTCATGATGATTGATTTTTTTTAAATAAAAAAATAACAAATGTATAATAAAAACCTCAGTAAACAAATCAAAATGGACATTGAGAACTAAATAAAAATACATAAATTAAGAAGCGAGTGAAAATAATAAATTACATGAACTTAAGTTTATAATTACTGTAATAATAGTAATAACACCATTATAAAAACACAAAAATGAAAATAAATCAAAAAATAATCAAATTTTAAAAAAATCATAAGTTACCAATAACTCGCTACCGAAAAGCTCATCGCACTTTCCTGCATCTAGAAAACCCGCTCGCGGATCGGTAACGTTTTTAAGTTTATAACAAAAACTTTGCGGAAACTCCGATTTATAATAATAATTATTTATTTCCCCACTGAAAAGCCTATCCTCTCAACATGACCTCCATTGAGGAAGACAAATTTAAATTCATGTATTTTACATTACGTATTTTAGCGCTTACAACGCGTATAACCTCCATAATTCAATATTATCCACAATAACCCAGGAAAAAAAAAGAAAAACTAAATAATTATCCCACCTGAAAAGTCATATATTTATAATATATTTTTTAAAAAAAAAGTTAAAAATGTTGAAAAAGTACTTTAATTATATCCCAAAATTGAGAATTTCCATATTATTATAAATATATTGAAAATATATGACTTTTCCATATTGGACAACAAGCGCATTATATGCGCTAAAATACTTTAATAAAAATTCATAATTTATAAATCGTAAATTCCATCTCCGCAAAGTTAAATAAATTGATATGAACATAAAAAAAATTAAAAAATTAAAATTTTTTAGTTATTTTTTTTAAACACCAATACACGTACACTAAAGCACAAATTACGAGGTACACATTACTTTTAAAATAAATTAAGCAATACTTTTGTTTTAATATCCAAATTGGAGTGTTTCCTTGTCTTTTATCCCTAGCTTTTCTTTGTTTAGATAAATTATAATGAAAACACCGAGTTTTATGAAATATATACTAAGAGGTAGGAAACTGTGTCTACCCTTTTAGAAAATGAATTGACAAAACTTCATTCCCACTTGTTGCAGACTGGCAAGTTAAAGAAATCAATAAAATCCTAATTGTTTGAATTATTTAGAAAATTTTTAAAAAATTTCAAAAAATTTTCTAAAATGGCGTTTTCGAGATTCGAAAAGAAATTCAAAGAAATTCAAAGAAAAGAGAAAAAAAAATGTATAATCGGTATTTACATTGAAAATTTACAACTTGAATGAAAGAAAAGAGAAAAGAAACCTTGCCATCCTTATTCCGATCGATAACGATTACATAAAATCAATAATAAATAACCCCAGCCGAAAAAATTTGCAAAATATTTATATAAAAATAGTAATTTCTGCAAACAAAGTGCAAATTTCATTAATTTAGTACAAAATTTGTTGATTTTTATTTTTGTTTTGAAATTTTGCAAATATTTTACAATTTTTTAACTAAAATTTTGTAGTTTACGCTTTGAAATGACCGAATAACCGCAAATTATTTGCAAAATACAATTATTTCGTGCAAAAATTATGCAAATTTTTTTAGCTGGGAAATAAATGGGAAATTAAAAAGTAGTAGAAACAAGAAAATGAGGCCACGTTCTGCTTGCTTGTAGGTTTTTCAAATACTGCAATTCACAATTTGTTCATTCACGATATTAAGTTTTTATTTTTCCAGATGCTGTTCATGTGCGACATGGCGTTCACGTGTGTCAAAGAAGAATACAGGATGCCAAGAAATACAATTCCATCATCAGATCTTTGCTGAGTAACTTAAGGTCCGTGCCATAATGATTTCAGTTTTTGTTTATTTTTTTCAATATATTTTTTTCCTTTTGTTATTTTTTTGTGATTTTCTTATTTTTCTCGTTAACCTTTTAACACATGGAGGGAACCCCAGAGCCTGAGCTATTGCATGAAATAGTCCGGGTGATCGGCTGGCGTGTCTTTTTCGAACCGTTTCGCTTCTTCCTGCATGCTTTCCTTAATTTTCAAAATTGCTGCCGATTCGTTCTGGTCCTGGTGAATAGAGAAAAGTGAGAATAGTTAAAATTGGTTGTGGAATTTTGGTTGCGTAATTGATATTTCAAATGACTCAAAATGCTGATTATACACGAAAATAATTTAAAACCAATATCCCTAGTATTATATATAAATCAGGGTGTCTTTTTACTTTTTTTTAATATCAAAGTTATAGCTTTCCTTACACAAATGTCAGATACAGCCCTGTATTTTTATCATGCATGTCATATCATATCCAGCTAAAAAAAATTCTAAAGATAATCTACAGTACTTTGACCATTCTACAGAATTTTTAAAGTTTTTGCATAAAATATACAGAAAATCTACAAATTTTGAAATGAAACTGCAGATAATCTGTACTTTTTTAAGCAAAATGGTCACAGATCACAATTTAGTGTCCAAAAATCTTCATTTTTCAAAAATACTTCAAACAAACTATTGTAGTTTTATTTAAAGTATTTTATAAATTTTCTCCAATTAATTATTTTCTGGATTTTAATTTATATAATGCCATATATATTTAATTTTAAACTATATAAACCTTATGACATGACATGCCTGTTACTTGCATTGTATAGGCTATAACTGACATTTTTCATAAGGGTATGTACTCAGCTCTTGATTTATGCAGCAGTTGTGTTTTTGCTAATGGCTGCTACAAACTAGTTTGTGTGCATTCGCCATTTAACTACCAACAATATTTCCACTTGTAAACACCTATCTTCTATCACAACCCCCGTACTACTACAGGAGTTATGATTCAATTAATTAAATTTTTTTTCCTATTAAAGATAAAAATCTAAAATTTTATGCAAAATTTAATAACTTGTTTTTGGCCTAATTATTATCAATCTTCCCCTCCCACAGTTGCATCATGCCATTGCAAAATTAGGATTTTCTTGTGTGATTATTTCTCTTTAGTTTTGAGTAGATTTACACAAATTCATAAAATTTAAATTTTCAAAAAAATTCGATAAAAATCCAATTTCAATCAATTGTCACAAAATTCGATAAAAAAAATATTTTCTTCTAAAAATCAATTTTCAATAAAATTCATTATATCCTACAATAACTCATGAAAATTCTTCACAAAAAATATCAATTAATGATTTTTTTTTTAAATCTTCAATTAACCCAATTCTAGCTTGACTTAATCAAAAAAAAATTCAATTTTTTAAAACCCAACCTTATCTGATTTCTACTCCTCTAATTTCAACTTTTTTTCATCCAAAAAAGCCATACCCTACTTATTTGTTACAACCACTTAAAAAAAAATCGAACATCATTCTAACATAATTTGCAAAATTTCAAAACAAAAATAAAAATCTACAAATTTTCTATGTAAATTACTAAAATTTACTTATTGCTTTCATAAACTTTTATATATCCCAATAAATATTTTGCAATTTTTCAAATGCTAAAACCACCGCACAAACCAATAGCTTTCGTACATTACCAATCTCTTTCCCAATCTCCCAATACCTAACCAATTTCAAAAAAAATCACAATTCTAAGCATCATGCATCAAAATTCACCCTGAAATGTAAAATAACAAGGACAATAAAAAATTAATATTTCCTCTTTCAAAAAAAACAAAATAAAAACAAAAACAAAATAAAACTATAAAACAAAACCAAACCAACTAAACAAAACAATCACAATGTATATATCTTCATACAAACCTTTCATCAAATACTAAACAAAGTTCCTCACTCATTTTATCTTTTCACTTGCATAAAAAAAGAAAATCAAACAAATGGAAAAATACAAAGATCACATTTTGTCTGGACACTCATTCGTAAAAAGTGGCAAAAATAACTGGTCAGAAATTTGAAGAGATTATTTACCATGTACTTACTGAAAATTAGCCACACAATCCTTTTTTCCAATGATATTATTTTCTAGACAGCCTAAAAGGTATAGAAACTTCAGTCAACTTTGAACCACGAATTTATATTTACAGGCCGCAATAGCGAAGGCATAAAAGTGTATGGATCAAAAGTTAATGTGTTTTCATATTTATTATTATTATTATTATTATTATTATTAAAGTATTTTATATCCCTGACTAGTGCTGAATGTGCATTGTTTTTATATCAATTTTTTAATTTTTTTTCAATAAATCAAGTGATGGGTTGCAATGTTGTGTTTTGTGCTAAAGTGAATTATTGAGCATTCAAAAAACTCCCTTACTGTATATCACTGATATATTCAATGTTTGTATGTACACAAAACTAAATTCAAATTAGAAAAAAAAATGTATAAATAAAAATAAAGAAAGAAAGAATAATAGAAATGAAAGAATTAGATTCAATTGACTACCATAAGAAGTAGGATGTGATTGATACTGTTTGTTTGTTTTTGAATTAAATTGCTAATTAAAAATGCAAAAATCTTATAAAAATACCACTAAAAGTGCTAAATGGTTGAATTTGAAGTGATTTTAGTGAGTTACTTTTCAGTTCCAGTAAATCTACTAAATTTCTGTACATAATTAAGAGTTATGGGGAGTAAAGTGATATATTGCAGCAATAATACAATTATTTTGGCTAATTTTTAAGTGGTCTATTCAAGTCATTAGTACCAATAATATAACAGGTGGGCTAAAAATAATTGTTTGTGATACAACTGGTGAGAGTAAAATTATTGAGAAATTTTCAAGAGTTAAAAACTCATGATAATTTTACAATCACAAGCAGTCTTTTCACGATTACTGTATTTCTTCGAATAAACCCCACGGCTTTTATTGCTAACAAATCTATAAACAAAATAATTATTTACAGAGTTAATTATCCATCAAACATTGTGATTCTTGCATAAAACTGACATATCTGAGTCACATTAACATCATAAAACATTAAAATGGCTTAAATAAACTTAGAATTAAGAATTTAATTTTTCAAAAAAAAAATTCCCGATTCCTCACCCACTGATCCACACAGCCACCAATTCACTCCTATTCACTCTTATGGTAGTAAAACAATAACAAAAACATAATCAACACTTATAATCAAACAATAACAATACCACAACTTAAAAAAACACAACAAAACCAAAATAACAATATATAAAACCTACAACCAGACAAAAATTCATTACCAGGTCTCTACCTGACCAACTCTTTCAACTCATATCCCCACCTTACCATTAAAACTTACATTAACACTGTCCTGGCCATAACCAAGACCGTAATCGCCCATTCCTGGGCCGTCTTCTCGCGGTGTACCGGGACCACCGTTCGCAGGAGAATTTTTCATTCCATCTAGACCATCACCTAGAATAAAAATAAAGAGAAACAATTCAGAATAACTTACTACCACACTTATTACTGGCTCAAACAGACCATTCATCACTGGAGGCATGCTAGGCCCCATTGGCCCCATTGAGCCATCTGGACCAGCTCCCATTGGGAAGTCCTAAAACAGACACAGAGTTGTAATAAAGGTAAAATAAAGTTACAGACTAAAAAATTTGCAATTACTCGACTACTTTATGAGATAAATTACAAAATTTTTGACAGATTTTTTGCGTAAATTACTGAAATTACTATTTTTATACAAAAATTTTGCAAAATTTTTTAGCTGGTATTTTTTTTTTTATGTTTTCTTTATTCAAACCCCGGGTAATGCTCCACCAGGGACGGGTTTCATCATTGTGTACATGCTATCACCGCCTGAACTCGAAGAATCTGCATCAAATAGATCAAAAAAGAAGGAAAACACAAATTTAATATGAAAATTATTGTTATATTTTCAGTTGTTAAGCAAGTTCTCACTGATTAGAACAGAAAAAGTTAAAATTTTTAATTTATTCATGAGAATTTACTTGAAAACAAGAAATTGCATTAAATTCCAAAAGCATGTTAACTAAAAATCAATTAATAAATCAATTAATCCAAGATTTTTCTGTAAAATCAACAGTTTTAAATTTATTTTTTAAGAATTTGAGAGAAACAAAAATATTGAATTAAAACTATTGCCAACACCATTACAAAAATAAATAAAAATTAATTATTTTTTAATAAAGGCAGCACACGACCAACCTTTCTGTAAGTGAAAAAAGAAGTTAGTTCCTTTAAAGGAATAATAAATAATCATAAAAAGCAATGATGTCAATGTAAGAGTTTGCGATTAGTGGCAAACTTGGTATAAATTGTCAGTTATAACCGTTTTACTCCTTGTGAGGTGTTTTAATTCTAATTATTCTGAAGGAGTTCATAACTGACGTGACTGTTTCTATTGATGCATTCATGCTTTTTCTCTTGTATTTTTTGCAATAATTAATAAAATTTTTTTATCAAGTTAAATTTTTGTCATTGGTATGAATTTTTATAGTTAATTAAACTTTCTTAAATTTCATCTTAAATTTTTGCAAAATTTTATTTAACTTCTAGATATTTTTCCCTCAATTTTTATTCCTCGCTACTGTTGTTGTAACTATCAATAGCATTGTTTGTTGCAACTTTATGAATACTCTTGTTGAAATTATGCAAATTCATCTAAATTTTTGTAGTTTAATGTTAAAATTTTGTAATTTCTTCTGAATATCTGCAATTTTCTCTTCAAGTTTGAAAATTTTACCTCACATTTTAAGTTTTTACTGAATTTCTGCACTTTTCTCCTAATTTTTTGTAGTTTTTTCTTAAATTCTTGCAATTTATTGTAACAGCCAAATGCAAATACTAAATTTAGTCTAGAAACATAAGTTTGCACTTCCTTTACAACACTCCTCTACAGAATACCTCACTATTCCAAATCAAATCACAACTGTTCATTCTATACCAAATTTCCCCTCCTGCAAACCAACAAAAACAATGTGTTAATATCTCATGACAAACTTCAAGTTTATGAAAACCATGCACGAATGAAGATGATAAAAACATGCAAATAAAGACAGTTAGAATATTATTCCTTCCTTTACAATTAAAAATACTTAAAAATTTAAAAAAACAAATTAAAAACGACAAAATCAATATCAATCAAACCTTGTTAACCAAAACTTGACATCAATAAATAAATCAACTAACATTACACAAGTGGCAAATAAAAATGGTAAATCCGTCACCCGATCGCCATGCACCAAGTCGTAGAGAGCCATAGATTGCTGTTTTAAACTCAAGATGTCAAAACATTAGTAATGAATGATATTTTATGTCAAAAATTTAACTGTGACGAATTAGTCGAAAACTGTAGACAAAAAAGGGTAGGGGGAGAGGTGGTAAGTAGTAATTGGTCACCTCGTCGTGCCGAATTCATTCGATGATTGGCTGGAGAATAAGGGCCTGTGGATCCTACAACAGGACATCGTAGTTGTAAATGAAAATAAATGCAGTGCAACAAACAAAACACGCAATCGGTTTTTGTTATGTTTTAGTCTCATCAATTGCTTGGTCGAACCAAATAGTGAATTCTATTGGTTCTGTTGGAAAGTATTGGATCTGTTTTCTAGGTATTTGTTGCTTATTTTTTAGAGTACAGATAATTTTTGATGAATGGGTGATGAGATATGAGTAATTTTTCCACATTTCTATTGACTTTAATAGTAGTCACACAAAATTAGATGTAATTGATGTTTAAATAATTATTGTAATTAGAATATTTCTTGAATTATGATGAAATTAGAAAAATCACTTGTCCCATTCCCAGCTAAAAAAATCTACACTTTTTTTTCAGATTTTTTTTCACAAAATCTGAAAAATACTGTACTGTTTTCTGTTTTGCACGCTGGGCTCGTTTAACCTGCATCATTTTGTGCGTGGGAAGAAAGCCCAACTTGCGAAATAGGGTATGGATTGCGTGTAATAATTGGTAGAAAATTTAAAACGTAAGAATTAGGATTACGAGCAACGAACATCACTTCTCATGTATCACACGAATACTACCCGGAATTAAATAAATAACTCACTTTGATTTAAGTTTACAATCCAAATTTGACACAAGTCATAACGCCATAACTGAAAATCTGTTTACTTGTAAATGCAGAATTTAATTGCGTTTTGTACAAAAATTTAATTATTTTAATTAGAAGTTAGGAAAAAATTAGAATTGATATATCCTGTCTCTTATGGCATTTGAATTAGTATGCTGGACTTGACTAGCATGTTGTTCTCAAATAATGCACTAAGGGGAAGCTGATTTTTTAATGTACACTGTACATTATGTCACATCTCATCATGATAAAATTTCCACATAATCAGAATAATCCACTTAATTAAATTTATTATTTGTACTTAAGTTATCTTCAGAATTAAAATCTGAGATTAATCTGTGTAATATACACTGTTAATTACTGAACATTTAATTATCAGAATGTGCAACTGGCATAAATTTTTCAATTAAATTTTTTATAAAAAAGTGTGCTGTAAGTGGTTTATTGCTAACTGAATCTAATTAAAATTCAGCCTTGTTTAATCAAATTTGATCACACAAGTGCAACTAATCTAGCATTCTCATATTACCTAATTAAATTAATTCTAAAATTCTAGATCAGGTATCTGCATTGATCACACAGCAAATTCTAATCACATTTTCTCTAACCTAGCAAAACTAGTTCTCAAATCACAGATCTCAGCAATACAAGAACCTGAATACCATGGCATCCTGCTATCAATTATTGAAACAAAAAATTGAAAAGTGCCAAAATAACTTCACTAAAACTATAAAAAATACAAATATTTTAAAATCAAACTACTAATCATTTTTAATAAAATATAATTTTCACCCACACACCAAAAAACATCTGTGCCTTTCCATACCAAGTAAGCAACTACAACAACTAAATGGTTCCACCCTTAACCCCTAGCATATTCTTACTAATAATCCAATTAAGCTTTCAAAACATTTTTAGCAATTGATAAGACCAAAACAACCAATCACTCTAAACAACACCATTAAACGTAACGAAATGAATACAAATTAAATTAAAATAAAAAACTACGTTGAAAGTAACGCATAGTTTGATACTGAAATTTAATTACATCAATTAGACTTAATTGTATCTTAACAGTCCATGCAATCAATTTACCTTGTGGGCTCGGCATGATGGGTGTACCTGGACCGGGAGGCCCGCCCGTTGAAGCAGGTGGGCCCTAAATTAGGGAGAAAAAAATAAATAAATTAAGTTAAAAGCATGAGGAAATGAAAATTAATAAATTTCCTTACGTGATTAACTCTAGGGAAAAAATTGTTAGAATTTAAATAAATGCACTTACCGCGTAATTTCCAGGCGATGAAGATGAATAATTTATCTGTAACGGAGAAGACATCTGCGAGATTAAAATAAAACCCATAAGAGAAGGAAAATTTATTAAATGCGAACAATAAGTGTGTTCTCCTGGGGTGAATTGGGATGGGAAAGTTACGAAAACCCATATTTGGGTTTTGGTATTATACAACTCCGAACGGTGGATCGCTCGACTCGTGCGCGATTCGAGATAATTTTGCTTTTATCGTGTTGTGTTTTGTCGAACACACTTATTAATTCTGTTGTCTATTCATTGATTGATACTCACCGAAGATGTGTTTGGCTGTTGCCAAGGTCTTCCTGCAGGTCCCCTGAAATGAATTTATGGAAAACTTAATTATTGTATGAACTTTACTTGGTAGAAAGTATGGGATTAATTTTATATCCTTAGATCTTAATTATGTAGTATAAGCTTAAAATATTTTTTAAACAAATTTAAAATGTAAAGGTTGAATGTTGTCGTAATGAATACTATTCGTTTTCAAATTCCCACAAGAAAATGTATTAAAACAGATCTCGTTATAATGAAGTTGTTTTTGAGTCCTTGGATTTTGTTATAGTGAGATTCGACTTGCATTTTGGTTCATTAGCGAGTTTGAGCTGTGTAGTTTTCAATTAAAGCACAAATCACAAATTGTTGTAATTTTTAATCAAAAATCAACATCCGTTTTAATGTCAAATGATTTTTTCCTCCTGCATAACATCAACACAGACTTGGATCAAATCAATATTGCTCTGTCATTGATTTAATGTAACAAAGTAATATAGAATCAACATCGCTAAAGAGGTTTTAGTTCTGCAACTGTAACAACATATTTATAATTATCTCAGTATCTCTTGAGACATCTTGTGATAACAACCATTGTATGGGTCAGTTTTAAACTGAGATTCCAGATACAATGTCTAAGTTGTTTTAGCTGATTTTTGAGTGATACACAGAGGTAAAATGTTCTTTTCCATTCCTGCTTAAAAATCTATAGATTGTTAATGGTGTTGTGGCTACAGTTTAGTTTTTTAAAATAAAATCTGTAGAAAATCATGACTATTTATATTTTTGAATTTAAATTACAGAAAATCTGTAGATTTTAAAGTAAAACTATAGAAAATCAATAAAGAAATTTACAGAAATCAGCCAAAAAAGCAATCTGTCAATAATAAATCAATTATGTTATTGAAGAATTCCTTTACATTACGTCTCAAAAACAACACATTTCATTTCAACCGTAATTGCTTCTTCGGTATAACTGTTGCCGATTCTTTAGAATTTTTACAGGTTCTACAGTCTTAATTCAAAATCTACAAATTTTCTATAGTTTAATTTCAAAAATATAGGTAGTCTACAAATTTTGTAAAATAAAAAAAAAATAAAAAAAAAATATATTGGCCAAAGACCTGTAAATAATCTGTAGATTTTTGGTATCTCAAACTCACTAAATAGTTTGCAAAAAACAAAACAAAATGTCTTTCAACATAAAAATTTCATGTTAATTGTAAGTCAGATTAACAATTAACATAGAATTTATAAGTTATAAAACATAAGTTTAACTCTTTGCAAACTCTATTACTTCTCATAACAAAACAGAGAGTTTGCGGAGAACAAAACTTATGTTTTATAACTTATAAATTCCATGTTAAATATAAGTTAGATTTATAATTA